>CAUYLG010054103.1:0-58219 GCA_963573385.1 Cacajao melanocephalus | reverse complement strand
CTCCGCCCGGTGATGAAGTTTTTTCTGTTTCTTAGTTTTCCTTTGGCGGACGCCCCTTCCCCGCACAGCTGGACCTTCCCGGTTCAGCTGTGCTTACTGTGAAACTCTCAGTCCCCAGTGCTTCCAATTGCTGTTCTCCTTTTGGGGTTGGGACCAGCCGAGCCGGACTCAAAGGGCACCCCGTCCCGTATACTACACACTGAGAAGCGCCGTGCCGGGGCACCGGCAAAACAGCTGCGCCGGCCAAAAAAGTCACGCTGGCGACCCGTGTGGCTCCTCCACCGGGAATCTCCTAGTCTATGGGCAACAAAAATTCGTCTGAAAGTGCGGCGTCCACTCGCTCTCTGCGCTTTCACTGGGAGCTACAATCCTGAGCTGTTGTTAATTGGCCATCTTGATCTCTCTCCAACTTTGTTGTTTTTCAAGACCGCTTTGGCTATTGGAGGTCCCTTGAAATTCCAAATTAATTTTTACATGGGTATTTCTGTTTCTGTGGAAAACACCATTGGGCTTCTGATAGGGATTGCATGAATCTGTAGATTCCTTTGGGTGGTGTTGACATCTTAATGTTAACAGTTCATGAATACAGGATTGCTTTTCATTTATTTAGATCTTTAATTTCTTTCAGCAACGTTTTGTAATTTTCAGTATAGCTTCAAGTCTTTTTTTTTTTTTTTTTTTTGAGACGGAGTCTCACTCTGTCACCTACACTGGAGTACAACGGCGCAGTCTCGGCTCACTGCAACCTCCACCTCCCGGGTTCAAGCGATTCTCCTGCCTCAGCCTCCCAAGTAGCTGGAACTATAGGTGTGTGCCACCACACCCAGCTAATTTCTCTATTTTTAGTAGAGACGGGGCTTCACTATGTTGGCCAGGCTGGTCTCAAACTTCTGACCTCGTGATCTGCCCACCTCAGCCTCCCAAAGTGCTGGGATTACAGATGTGAGCCACTGCACCCAGTCAGCTTCAAGTCTTTTGTTTGCTTGGTTAAATGTATTCCTATGTATTTTATTCTTTTTGATCCTATTGTAAATGGAATTATTTTCTGGATTTCTTTTCAGATTGTTCATTTTTGCATAATGATTTTTGCGTCCTGCAATTTTTTTGTTTGTTTGTTTGAGACAGAGTCTCTCTCTGTCACCCAGGCTGTAGTGCAGTGGCATAATCTCGGCTCCCTGCAGCCTCTGCCTTCCAGGTTCAAGCGATTCTCTGCTTCAGCCTCCCGAGTAGCTGGGATTACAAATGCCCACCACTGCCCCCAGCTAATTTTTGTATTTTTAAAAGAGACGGGGTTTCACCATGTTGGCTAGGCTGGTCTCAAACTCCTGACCTCAGGTGATCCACCTGCCTCGGCCTCCCAAAGTGCTGGGATTACAGGCTTGAGCCACTGTGCCTGGCCGTATCCTGCAGTTTTGCTGAATTTATTTATTAATCCCAGTTGGGGTTTTGTGTGTGTATCTTTCGGGTTTTCTACTTGTAAAATCATGTCTGTGAACAGAGATAATTTTACTTCATCCTTTCCAGTGTGGTTTCCTTTCATTTTCATGCTTAGTTGCTCTGGCTGGGATTTCCAGGATGATGCTGAGCAGAAGTAGAGAAAGTGGCACACTTGTCTTGTTCTTGCTCTGAGGGAGGGAGGGAGAGATTATAGTCTGTTACCATTGAGTGTGATGTTAGATGGAGGCTTTTCATGTATGGTGTTTATTATGTTGAACTGCCTTTATTCTCTGCAACTTCAGCACTAACTCACCTGTGTTTTTCTAATGGCGGTTCTTCCATTATTCGTGGAAAGACTCACTCCTGTAAACCAGCACTTTGTGAGGCTGAAGTGGGAGGATCACTTGAAGCTAGGAGTTCATGACCAGCCTGGGCAGCCCATCTCTAAAAAAAAAAAATTAATTAGCTGGGCATGGCTATGCATACCTATAATCCCAGCTACTCTGGAGGCTTGAGGCGGGAAGATCACATGAGCTCAGGAGTTCAGGTTACAGTGAGCTGTGATTGCACCCCTGCACTCCAGCCTTGACTCTATATGTGCCCGTAGTTATGTTCTCTCCTTTCATCTTCCCCTCTATCTTGCCGCAGCACAGGCTCTTCCCCACATCTGAAGTAGTCCCACCAGGGTCTCAGTCTGCCCCCATCTCAATCTGGCCCTCGCATTTCCATCTCCCTTGGATTGGTGCCTTAGCTCTGATGGAGCCCTGCCATCCCCTCATCAGACAGTCTTCCCTGGGCTTCTGTAGCAGCAGGATCGTCGCCGCCCAGGTGTGCGCATAGACCCGCCCCTTGACCGCTTGCTTACATCTCCTCAGTTCCTCAGGTTTTAGGGCACATCAGAGAGCTGGTGTGAAGCCCACATGCTCTGGCCACACTCCAAGACACACAGGTGCTTTGGGTCTGGGCTGGGGCCTGAGGCCTCATTCTTGTCTGGGCTCCTTCGTGAGACCCTGACACGGACTCTGTGGAAACCATGTTGTGGGGAGCAGGGCCCTCAGAAGGGTTTGTCTGTTTCCTGTGACCTCTGTTCCACCAGTCACACCGCCCCCTGCCCTCCCACCACCTTCTCCTTTGCAATGCAGATCAAATTTCTGCCTGACTGCTTACCACCGCCAGCTCTCTGGGACCCCCACGCACCTTGTACTCCACTTGTCTACTCCCCTCTGCCCTGTACCAGGCCTGCTTCTCTAGTACACTTGACCTCCATGGAGACCCCACCACCCTCAGAAGCACGTACCCCCATTCTTGCTGCAACCTTTTCCTTGTCCCGACAGCCCATCAGGGCCCTCCAGTCCCTTTGTCTGCCGTCTTGGACCTCGACAAGACTGGCTTCCTCACTGTCCTGTCCCCACTTGCCCTGCCTCCCCTTCTGTGTGGGGCAGCTTTCCAACACAGACTTCCAGTCACAGCACCCTATTGCCTCAAACTTGCTTACAGGCTGAGGCAGGTGGATCACCTGAGGTCAGGAGTTCAAGAGCAGCCTGGCCAACATGGCGAAATCCCATCTCTACTAGAAATACAAAAATTAGCCACGTGTGGTATCACATACCTGTAGTCCCAGCTACTTGGGAGGCTGAGGCAAGACAATCACTTGAACTTGGGAGGCAGAGGTTGCAATGAGCCAAGATGGCGTCACTGGACTCCAGCCTGGGAGATAGAGCAAGACTCCATCTCATAAAAACAAAAAACTTGCTTACACATATGCTGATCAGAGTTCTGGCCTGGGTTGCAGTAATGCTTCTTCCAGGCTGAGTGCATCCCTCTTGTCTGCCGAGAACTTGATTGCCCTGCTTGAGCCAGTGCTCATACGTCCTGAGATCCAGGTCTCAGCTGTGCTGTCATAGGCCAGGGAGGCCTTTCCTGATCCCCAGGCCAGGCTATGTCCCCAAGACTCCACTGGTGAGCAGCCGAGCAACACCTGCGTGCCTCCTGCAGGAGAAGATGCTGGACATCTACTGGCTGCTGCGAGTCTGCCTGCGGACCATTGAGCACGGTGATCGCACGGGGTCTCTCTTTGCCTTCATGCCCGAGTTCTACCTGAGCGTGGCCATCAATAGCTACAGTGCTCTCAAGAATTACTTTGGCCCTGTGCACAGCATGGAGGAGCTCCCAGGTGATGGAACCATTCAGGCTGGGGCAGAAGCAGAAAAGGGGTCTCTAGTGTGAGCCCTAGGAGCCCTGGTCTGAGACCTCTGTGGCTCAGCAACATACGTCCATGTGGGGGAGGGGTGGGAAGAGGAGGCGGAGCTTCCTCTGTGGTTCACCCTGCAGCAAACAAACGTTTGCACCCTGCCCTGGGACCTGTAGCCACAGAGCCAACAGCTCCCTGGTGAAGGAAAACAGGAAAGATGGAACACAGTGGGTGGGGACCCCTTGGCTTTCACTTCCTAGTGCTGTGAGCAACTGCCGTGATCCAGCAGTCAGCTGGCCCTGCACCCTGACTCCCTGGCACTGGTCACGAAGTGTGGCATTGGTCAAGGGCAGAATGGTTTGTCTTGGTAAATCACAGCAGGGGCTGGGGCCCTGCTAGGGTCCACATATGAACCTAGGCTTCTTGCAGCCTGTTGATTCCAGGCTGGGCATGGCAGCGTATGTCTGGATCAGGCTGTGAGCTGTCAGGACCCTGGTCCGACCCCTGCCCAGCTCCACGCCTCGGTGCAGGCTTTGTCTTCAAAGACAGAGCTATGAGTGCCCAGGGAGCTTTGACACGTCAGGTGTGTGCTGAGATGGGTTTAAGCCCAGGTCAGGGCTCCTGCCAGGACCTGTCCTACCCTTACAGTGAGCCTGTGCCTTAACACCTCCACAGCCACCAGTGAATGCCTTGCTCAATGTCCCCAGATACTACCCTGGGTCCACGCTGGCCTTGGGAACCAGCTCTAGAGCCTGCTACTCAAGCCCACCCAACCTGCCAAGGGACATGCCTGCCCCTGGAGCTCCCACTCCCAGCCAACACGTCTCACTTCCCACCCTTGCAGGCTATGAAGAGACCCTGACCCGCCTGGCTGCCATTCTCGCCAAACACTTTGCAGACACACGCATCGTGGGCACTGGTGAGGGGCCTACAGAGGGTACAGGGGGAGGACGACGGGATTGCACCTCTGGTCGGCTTTTTTCTATGAAAAATGTGGCCAGGTGGGCATGAAGCGTGGGGCCAGGGCTCATGTCAAGCCCCTACTGAAGCAAGGCCTGTCCCCGCAGACATACGAGACTCGCTGATGCAGGCCCTGGCCAGCTACGTGTGCTACCCACACTCCCTGCGGGCTGTGGAGCGAATCCCTGAGGAGCAGTGAGTGGGGACTGGAGGGGCACACACCCTGCCTGCGAGCAGTGTGCTTAGCCTCACCCTGTGTCTCTCCCCTCCCTGCCTTCACAGGCGTATTGCCATGGTAAGGAACCTCCTGGCTCCCTATGAACAGCGGCCCTGGGCCCAGACCAACTGGATCCTGGTGCGGCTCTGGAGGGTAAGCCTGACTCTAGGTAGCTGAGGCTGGCTGGAGGGAGAGAGTGCCCTGTCCCACTGACCCCTGCACTGCCCCCCCAATACCCCCCACAGGGCTGTGGCTTTGGGTACCGCTATACACGGCTGCCACATCTGTTGAAAACCAAACTTGAGGACGCCAATTTGCCCAGCCTCCAGAGTGAGTATCCGGGTTAGGCGAGTCCTGGGCAAGGCAGTGGGGGGCCTTACCCATGGGTTCTCTGAGACTCTCCACTTCTTCCAGCCCCTCTCCTGTTCCCCTGCCGGGTCCCATATGCCCTACCTGTCCCCTGGGGTTTTCACTTTCCCTGCTTCCTTTCAACCCAAGGATGCTCGGGCTGGGACTCCTCCCTCTTGCCCACAGTCCTACATGTGCCCTTTGGGCCCTGACGCTTTGTGTGGGTCATGGTGAGAGGGGGCACTGTCTTACCAGCCTGCCACAGCGCATACAGACTGAATACTCTGTCCCTTGCCCTCTAAGCTAGCTCCCTGACCTCCAGCCTTGTCCCAGCACCATGTCCTCTGCTCCTTTTTCACTGTCTGCTGGTGCCAGATCCTGGCCTCAGCTTAGGCCCTGGACACCTGAGTCCAGTGGGAGCACCAATTGGAGGTTGGCTAGGTCCCCAGAGGGTATTCATGGGGCTTCCTGGAGGAAGGGACATTTAGTTGGGAGCAGAGGCTATCCAGGTCTCCAGGGTCCAGCAACGTCTCATGAGCCCGAGGACCTTCCCCTAGGCTTGGCCCTTGCAGAGTGCCCGCCACATACTGTCCTCACCCTTTTTGGTGGCGTTTCTTGGCTCACATAATGTGTTTCTGCTCTTGTGGGCAGTGTTTTGGTCTGAAGGATGTCCCCAGAAAGGCTGAGTGTCTTGTGCTAAGTCACACAGCAAGTCCTTGGTCCTGCCTCCAGGGAGGAACTGAGCTGCAAGTGGAGAGTGACAGTGGGGCCAGATCCGTCCTGCTGCTGCGGGAACTATTGATTTGCGTCAAGCTGGTGGGGAGGTGCGCCGGGCCAGTTGCAGCTGAGGGCTCCGGTTACTGCTGCCTGCCAGTCCAGACTTGGCGCCCACCACCTCGGCCATATGCCAAGGCCAGGCCAAGGGCGGCAGAGGACAGTAGAGGACAGCAGGTTTGCAGCAGGGCTCAGAGTAGGCTCTTGGAGGAGCTGACCTTGGTGCCAATGGGGAAGTGTCTGAGCTTTCCTTTCTAGATCTGACCCTGTCTGAAGAATGTGTGGCCCAGAACTTGCTGGAGGTCAGGCTTTGGCTGTGTGGCTGCTCTGGGCCTGGGGTGGGTAGTGCGGTATCGGGGCTGGAAACAGCTGCAGCCTGGGGCTTGCCTAGTAGAAGGAGGGGACAGATTATGTCCTAACTACAAGGCAGCTGTCCCCTGTCCCCTGCTTTTATGACTTGAGCATTCCTAGGGAGCCATCTTTCTGTCCTTATACCAAAGGCCCAATGGGCGAGGACAGAGGCAAACAGGCAGAGGCCACTGCAGTGGAGTCCCTGATGATGCTGCCTCCCTGTCCCCATGCAGAGCCCTGCCCCTCCACCCTGCTGCAGCGGCACATGGCAGACCTCCTGCAGCAGGGTCCTGATGTGGCGCCCAGCTTCCTCAACAGCGTCCTCAACCAGCTCAACTGGGCCTTCTCTGAATTCATTGGCATGATTCAGGAGGTGGGCTGTGGTGGGGCCTTGTGGGTGGAGGTGGGCTGCGGTGGGGCCTTGTGATGGTGCAAGGGACGAGGCCTGGTCCCGGGCTAGAGCCAGGCACTGACTGCTGCATGCCCACGTGTTGGTGGCTCAGATCCAGCAGGCTGCTGAGCGCCTGGAGCGGAACTTTGTGGATAGCCGGCAGCTCAAGGTATGTGCCACCTGCTTTGACCTCTCGGTCAGCCTGCTGCGTGTCTTGGAGATGACCATCACACTGGTGCCTGAGATATTCCTCGACTGGACCCAGCCTACCTCTGAGATGCTGCTGCGGCGTCTTGCACAGGTGTGGCCATCTGGGCAACAAGGGTGGGACCCTGGGGATGCCCCATTGGTGATGCTCCCCATCCACCAACAGACTCCTGCCCCCCTCACAGCTGCTAAACCAGGTGCTGAACCGGGTGACAGCTGAGAGGAACCTGTTTGATCGTGTGGTCACCCTACGGCTGCCTGGTGAGGACCTAGATGCCCTGCACCCCAACACACCACTTGGTTCCTCTGCTAGGAAGGATGCCTGATTCTGCATTCTGTCCCCAGAGAGCCAGGCTCAGTGCCCCGCAGCCTTGGTTCACCCTTCTGTAGGGAGGGCAGTGGGCAGGGCAGATGGTGTCAAGCCTGGAGCCCCTGCAGTGGGAGTGTGTGGGTGGCTCATCTTCCTTCCTTCCCTTCCCCTCAGGCCTAGAGAGTGTGGACCACTACCCCATTCTGGTGGCAGTGACGGGCATCCTGGTGCAGCTCCTGGTGCGTGGCCCAGCTTCAGAGTGAGTGCTGGGGACTGTGGGCCCTGCAGGGAGCTGGGTGTGTCTGGTGAGGAGGGGCTGGACAGGGCCTCCTGGTACCTCCGTTTCCTAATCTGGAAAATGGACCTCAGTATCAGGTTTTGAGGCAGAGGGAAGGTGGTAAGGTGTGAACAGCCTAAACAGGGGACAGAGGGAGCCCCTCTGAGTAGGAGAATCTGGGACCCCAGCAGGACAGGGTGCCCTGGCCCACAGAGCCACTGGCTTGTGGCCACACCTCAGGCACTGGGCATGGGAGGCAGGACTCTGGAAGGTGTGCCATCCTGTAGTGGACAGGGCCGGGCTGCTGGGTGGAAAGCTGAATACACGCAGGACCGCCTTTGTCTGCGAAGGCTCCAGCAATAAGCAAGTGCTGCCTTTATTAAGAAACTCTGGAGCAGTGGGGTCCAGGATGGCCATGAGGGCCCCCAGCTCAGCCCCCACACATGAGGAGCTCCCAGACCCCCTTCCCTGCCCCCCTGCAATGGGAGCAGTGAGAGGCATGTGAAGCCAGGGCACCGCCTCAGCCATTAGGCTGAGACCAGTGCCAGCCCTTAAGAGGCTCCTGCCCTCGAGGGACATGGAGTTCTGGCTCAGCCCTCCCAGCTTGGCCATGCTTGCCAGGCTTTTTGGGCTTTTTACTGCTGAAAAGAATGGGCAGAGGCCATGATCCCCTTCACTGTGTCTTGTGAGCCCACAGAATGGGCTCTGCCTTCAGAACAACAGCTGGAGAGAGCTGGGCCAGAGAGAGCAGGGCCTCTGGCTGGGGCTTGGGCCAGGGCCCTCAGGAGTCTCTTAAGGAGCCTTTCCTGCCTAGTGCCTGCCCACCGGACTCTGCATGCAGTTGCGAAGCTTTCAGGAGGTTGGGTGTTGGCGGATGGAGGGAGTCCCATTTCACCAGAGGGCGGGCTTGTTTCCTCCTGTCTTGGGGTGTGGGCGAGATCTTCCTTCAGAGCTGCCTCCTTTTCCCTGTGGGCCCACTCCCTCCCACCCCCTTGGGAAGGGGAGGTAGCCCTGCGTCAGCTCTTCAGCACCACTCCTCGAGTTCCTTTGGCCCCTGAGGGTGGATAGGGGGCTCTGCTACAGGGGTTATTCCACATGGGCCTGGGTCTCTCAGCCTCACAGGGCATTTGGGCACTAGGAGGTCCCTGGAAAAGCAGGCACTAGCACACCTTGCAGGGCCTTTGGGTCCTATGCAAGGGCAGAGCAGAAGGCAGGTTGGGGACTGGAACCTCTCTCTCTACCAGTGAGTGAGAAAGCCCATTGTGGATTGAGGCCCACACAGGAAGCCGGGGGGCCAGGCACAGTGCTCCCCACCAGCATCTGCCAGTTCTCTGGACCAAAGCAGGGAGCAGGGCGAGCAGCAAGAGGGTGGGGGCTTGGGCGGGGCTCTGTGCAGTCTAGGTGGTCACCAAACCCTCGGAGCCTATGGAGCTAGCGGACTCAGAGCCAGCCTTCAGCCGCAGGCCCCTAGGGTTGCAGAGATCGAAGTCCTCGGCTACTGCCAGCTGCACTCGGCCATTGAGGCCCCTCCGGCCTGGCTCCAGAAAGACCACGTGCTTGTGGACGCTGGCCTTGCGGCTGGGTGCGTCTGGCGGTGTGGTGCTGAGCACTGAGGACTGTGCACTCAGCTCATGGAGTGGGCTGGGTGTTCGGGGCCAGCGGCGGCGACAGCAGGCACGGCGGCAGCAGCGGCAGGGTGGGGCAAACAGGTAGAGCAGCACGAGCACCAGGCCCACGGCGCAGCCCAGCAGCGTGGTGAAGCTTGTGTTGAAAGCCTCGGGCTCTGGGCGCGGGAAGTGCACGCTCACGTTGTACTCGTGCGTCTGGTTGTGATGCAGGAGGGGCCCAGTGGCCAAGCACACGAAGAGTCCTGCATGCTGCTCCTGCACATTATCTATGGCCAAGCTGCCGTCAACCAACACCGCGATGCTGCCATCGCGGGATCCTGGCGCCCTGAGCAGCTCCTGCTGCGGGGAAACCCAGGCAATGCGCATGGCCGGGACGCTGGTGTTGCAGTAAAGCCTTAGGGACCGACCCACCAGTGCCTGCAAGTGCTCTTCCGGCCGCTCTAGGCCAAGAGCTGAGGCCGACGAGCAGTTCTCAAAGACGCGGCTGTGCTGGAAGAAGCGCACGCGGGACGCGGGTACCTTGAAGGCCAAGCATGTGTACTCGCGCGCAAAGTCGCGCACGGCGCTGAGGCCCCGCTGGTGCCAGCGCTGTAGCAGTTGGTAGAGGCGGCAGTCGCAGGGTAATGGGTTGTTGTGCAAGTAGAGGCCGTTCTTGAGGAAGGCTGGCAGCGCGGCCAGCTCAGGTATGGAGATGTGTCCCAGCCGGTTGGAGGAGAGGTCCAGAGTAAGCAGGTGGGTGGCGCTCAGACCGTGCAGGTGGTCGAAAGAGAAGGAGGCGAGTTCGTTGAAGCCCAGGTAGAGATGGCTGAGTGCTTTCAGGCCGTGGAAGGCATGCTCGTCCAAGTGTACCAGGCGGTTATTGAACAGAAGCAGCTTCTCCAGCGCCCCCAGCCCGTCGAGATCGTGGCGGCCAAGCGACCGCAACGCGTTAGATGATAGATCGAGCAGTCTCAGGCCGCTGGCATTGGCGAAGACGCCGCGACCCAGCGCATCTAGTTCGTTATGGCCTAGGTGCAGGGCGCGAAGCTGTAAGAGGGGTGCCAACCAGCCGGGGCGCAGGCGCTGAAGTGTGTTGTGGCTCAGGTCGAGGTCCGCAGTAGCGGCAGGTAACGTGGCCGGCACGTCCTGAAGCCCTAGGCCAGTGCAGCTCAGCAGGTCAGCAGCGCAGACGCATTTGTAGGGGCAGTTGTGGGGCATACGGGGCGGGAAACCCTCGGAGTCTGGGGTGCCTGACCCAACGCGCAGCATGCAGAGAAGTGCTCCCAGCGGCACCAGCCAGGTCATGGCGGCGACCACCAGGGACAGGACAGACCAGCTCTGTGCAGGTCGCAATTCCAGGACTCACCCACTTCTGCTCTAGTGTGACGTGGGTAGCACCGGATGGCCCTTGCCGAGGAGGCACGGTGCGGGTTCTGCCCTGCCCGGCCGGCCGAGAGCCCCTGGGTTCCTGTTCCCGGGTCGTGAGACGGGGCGACTCCACTCCACGCTCCCTTTGGCTTCCCCAGCCCTCTCGGAGCAAGTTCCTGATCAGCTCCTAAATACTCCCCCCCCAAGGGGGCGGGGCCCGGGCTCCTATTGGTTCCTGTTTCAGGAGGCGGGGCGGCAGTATCCTCTAGCGCCTAGGAGCCCCGCGTGACCGCCAGACGGGGGAGTGAGTCCAACCCCAAAGTAAGTCCCAGCCTGCCTTTGGCTAGCAGCTCTCTGCCGCTCCTTTGTCCTCGAGGAGTAAAAGGGAGAGTCTAGAAGAATGTCTCCGAGCTGCTGTGTTTATTTGAAGTAATTTTGAGGGATTGATATATTATGGGGCAGGCGGACTCTTATCTGAAGGTGGCATCCCTGAGCCCTCTTAAAGTGGTACCCCAGGCTGGGCACGGTGGCTCACGCCTGTAATCCCAGCACTTTGGGAGGCCGAGGTGGGTGGATCACCTGGGTGGTCAGAAGTTCGAGACCAGCCTGGGCAACATGGAGAAACCCCATCTCTACTAAAAATAAAAAAATTAGCCAGGCGTGGTAGTGTGTACCTGTAATCCCAGCTACTAGGGAGGCTGAGGCAGGAGAATCACTTAAACCCAGGAGGCGGAGGTTGCAGTGAGCCGAGATTGCACCATTGCACTCCAGCCTGGGTGACAGAGTAAGACTCCATCTCAAAAAAAAAAAAAGTGGTAAACCAGGTTGTGTGGCACTTTTTAATAGAATCCAGGACTTGAGGTTTCAGAAGCAGGGAGATGGAAAGGATGTGGCCGGGGGTGGGGGGGATGATCATGTAAGAGCCATGGCACTCCTCATTGGCAATTCCAATAGAGACTTTTAGCCAGGCCCCAAGCCTTCTGACTGCCTTTGCACCCTCCCCTACCTAGGAGAGAACGAGCCACATCAGTGCTCCTGGGAGATCCCTGCTTCCAGCTCCGTTCAATATGCTATCTCCTGGGACAGCCAGAAGCCCCAGCACCTGGCACTACCCTGCCAGCCCCTGACCGGAAGCGCTTCTCCCTGCAGAGCTGTGAGTGGGCTAGTGGGGTGGGTCAGGGAGATCCAGGGCTGGATCAGGTCAGGATCTTTAAGAACAGCAAAAAGTCTGGCCAGGCATAATGGCTCACACCTGTATCTAACCACTTTGGGAGGCCAAGGTGGGCTGATCACAAGGTCAGGAGATCAAGACCAACCAACCCTGGATGGTAAAATGCTGTCGTCTATACTAAAAATACAAAAATTAAGCCAGGCACAGTGGCTCACACCTGTAATCCCAACACTTTGGGAAGCCGAAGTGGGCAGATCACAAGGTCAGAAGTTTAAGATCATCAGCCTAACCAACATGGTGAAACCCCGTCTCTACTAAAAATACAAAAATAATTAGCCAGGCATGGTAGGTACTATGTGCCTGTAATCCCAGCTACTTGGGAGGCTGAGGCAGGAGAATCACTTGAACCTGGCAGGTAGAAGTTGCAGTGGCCAGGACCAGGCCACTGCACTGCAGCCTGGGTGACTGACAGAGCAAGGCTCCATCTCAAAAAAAAAAAAAAAAAAAAAAAAGAGCTGGACATGGTGGCATGTGCCTATAGTGCCAGCTACTCGGTAGGCTGACGCAGGAGAATCATTTGAACCTGAGAAGTGGAGGTTGGGAAGTGGAGGTTGCAGTGAGCCGAGATTGTGCCACTGCACTCTAGCCTGGTGACATAGCAACTCTATCTCAAAAACAAAACAAAACAAAAAACTAGGCTGGAAATATTCAAGAGGCACCACGTCCTCCGCTACCTCTGGCTTGACACTACCTACCACTCCCCAGATGCAGATTATATCAGTGCCGACGAGCTGGCCCAGGTGGAACAGATGCTGGCGCACCTGACCGCTGCATCTGCCCAGGCAGCAGCTGCCTCCTTGGTGAGTGGAACCACAGCACACAGGCCCAACCCACTTGAATATGTGTGCACTTCTACATAGGCACAGCAGACATCCACATAGCTGGGTATCCAACTCCAGCCCACTCTTCACTTTCCTCCTTGCAGCCCACCAGTGAGGAGGACCTCTGCCCCATCTGCTATGCCCACCCCATCTCTGCTGTGTTCCAGCCCTGTGGCCACAAGTCCTGCAAGTAAGTGGGCCCCACAGCTTGGTGGTGGGGAGAGCAGTAGGTACATGCCATGCAGTCCTCATCCCTTCCCCTATTGTAGAGCCTGCATCAACCAACACCTGATGAACAACAAGGACTGCTTCTTCTGCAAAGCCACCATTGTGTCTGTAGAGGACTGGGAGAAGGCAGCCAGTACGAGCACTACCTCCTCAGCTGCTTAGCTCTCAGCCTGCACCATCCTGGAACCTTCACCCTTGAACCCAGAGCCAGGCTGGGCCCTATTTATGAGCTCCCTTTGCCCTTCTCCTGTACCTACCACCACCACCACCACATCCAACCTCCTTGCCTGCCTGTTTCATTGGTGGGAGCCCAGCCATGGCCCTAATTGTGCCTGAGCTTGACTGACTTTCAGTCAGGGCCACAGTGAGCATTAAATTATTATTCCATACAGCCCTGGCCCTGGCCCTTCTTGAGGGAGTGGGGTTTGTTGTTGGGTGTGCCCAGCAGGGATCCTGCCAGATGATGTCCACATGAGAAGGCAGGTGTCCAACAGCTTCAGCTTCATCCAGTGCCCCCCAGACAAATGACAAGTCCAGGGTCTTCCGATGTGTCTGTCAGGCCAGCACTCCCCTTGCTGATGGGAAAACGGGGGCTCGGCCAGCCCCACTGCATCCCCTCACATGATGATGCGAGGCTCTGGCACCGACTCGCCAATAGACTTGTGGGGTAGCACGCTGGCTCCGTTGAGGTAGAGCTCGTCGTTAACTATGACGTCCTCACCTAGCACTGTCACATTCTCCATGCGAACCTCCAGGAGAGGACAAGCCCTGTCAGGGATGTGGGCACATTCCCCGCCCCTCTCCCGCCCCTCTCCCCACATAGCCTAGCCCACAGGCTTACCCACTGGCCCACGCGGCAGCGCCAGCCCACAATGCAGGACTCAAGCCAGGAGTGGGAGCGGATACGGGCATCCCGCAGCACCGTGCACCGCCGGATACATACACCATCCTCCACCACCACACCAGGTCCTAGGCTTACGTTGGGGCCAATGCTGCAGTTCTGGCCGATGCAGGCACTTGGATCCTGAGAGTGGTGGGAGAAATACAAGTGGGCCACTTGTCACCCAAGACTGAGGAGGTTAATCATGGGCTGGGCAAGGGCCTCACCACCAGCACGTTGCCCACAATGCCAGGGCCTGAGCACAGCCGCTCAGGCTGCTTCTGCCTCAGTGACTGCAGGAAGAGGCACATGCCAGTGAGGAAGTCCTTGGGCTGCCCAATGTCCATCCAGAAGCCTGTAGGGAGGGATGTATCAGGGGCCTCAGCCCAGCCACAGACCACCCCCACCCTGTGGCCTCCCTACCTCACCCTGCAACTCCATGGCATATAGCTGCCCCTCCTTGGCCATAACAGGGAAGACCTCCTTCTCAATGGACGTAGGCTGCAGCTGTGGGAGTGGGCAGCTTGTGAGCAAGGTCATGGTAGTGATGGCCTGCCCCACCCCAGCCCGCCAACAGGTGTCTTCTACACACCTGGATGCGCTGCAGCACTGCAGGGCTCAGGATGTACATGCCTGCATTGATCTTATTGGACACAAACACCTGTGGCTTCTCCACGAACCGGTGAATGCGGCCTGTGTCAGCCTCACACACCACAACACCGTACTTGGAGGGTTCTTCCACCTTGGTCACCTGAATGCAAGGAAGGGGACCTTGGACCTAGTCCAGTGTTCCTGAGCCTTGATATACATGCTGTCTCAGATCTCAGAGACTCTGCCCCAAGTGCTTAAAGATACATATTGCACAGCTTTGTACCCATAACATCCGAAGGCAAATGAAGGCTAGGGGGCAGGGGAGGCTGGGCATGGAGGGTGGAAGTGTCAAGAGAAAAAAGACCTAGTGCCTTACCAGGATGGAGCCTTCCTGGCCATGGTGCCGGTGGAACTGCACCATGGCTTGGAAGGGGAAATCGCAGATCACATCACTGTTGAGGACGAAGAAAGGGTCTGCAGTCTCGGAGAGTAGGTCACGGGCCAGTGCCAGGGGCCCAGCTGGGGGAAGGGGACAGGTCACCACCTTGCTGGAGGTCTGAGTCCCTGATTCAGGCTCAGCAGGCCAATCCAGGCTGGGTCTTACCCTTTCCCTGGCCTTAAAGCCTCCCAAGGGACCTTCCTGTCTCTACTGACCTGTCCCCAAAGGCTCCTCTTCGTGGGACATGGAGATTCGGATTCCCAGCTAGAAGGAAGAGGCCCCCCCAAAGTCAGGCTCTACTAGGATGGGAAGTTGGGCGGGGACCGAGGGTAAGGGCCAAGAGTCTCTGCCTCACCCTCTGCTCCTGTGCCTTCATTTCCTTCTCCAGCACCTGCGACATGTAGCTCACGGCCAGTATCACGTGGTCCACGCCTGCCTGTCAGAACGCAGGCCGACAGGCGGGCTCAGCCAGAAGGTAGGGGAGCCCCTAACCCCTAGTCGCTGGCCATCCCTAGTCCCGCCGGATCCGAACGCGACTTCGATCCCAATTCAGGGTCTTACCGCGGCCAGCGCCTCCACTTGGTGCAGCAAGATGGGCTTATTGCAGAAGTCCACCAGTGGCTTCGGGGTGCTCAGCGTCAGCGGCCGTAGCCGCGTCCCATAGCCCCCTACTAATATCAGTGCCTTCATCGCGCCTGCGGGCGTTGGGAGGGTGTGCCGGGCCCCGAGGTGCCTGCAGCCCGCCTGGCCGGCCCCTGCCGCGCACTCCCAACGCCGTGCCCGGCTCCGCGCCCTTCACCAACCCGCCTGACCGACTCTAGTTCCACCTCGTCCGCCCGGTCGCCCTGACGCCGGATCCAGGCCCACCACAACCCGGAAGGCAACGCCAGATGGACGGCAGCTGGTCCCGAACTCAAGCCGGACCAGCGCGGGCACCGACGCAACCCCCGCGGGCCAATCGGCTGCCGCATACGTGGCACGGCCGCCGGCGTCAGAGCGCTGGGGCGCGGCGCTGCGACAGACGTAGCCAATGAGCGCTCGAGCGCGCCAGGCTGTCATGGGGAACCGGGGTCGGGACCCGCTGGTCAGCTGGCCATTGGCGGATCCAAAGGCGGAAATGGCGCCAAGGGCGAGGCCTTGTTCCCTGCTCCGCGTGGTCCAGCGGCCGCCGGAACCGCCCCCCCCAGGACCCGCCCATCGGCCTCGGCCCGGGGAAGGGAGACCAGGGAAGGCTCCCGGGCTGAGTGATTTTCACAAAGAGACAGACTCGCCTCCGCTTCTAGCGGCTTTATTTTTGACATACACGACCTCAGACACAAGCGGGGCAGGTAGCGCTAGGTGTACAGAAAGGAGCAGTCGCCACCCGAGCACCCCCTCCACCGCACGCAAGCTCCAGAACAAACGCAGTTGCGGCGGGAGCCACCGGTAGTGTCCGGGCGCAGGCCTCGGGCGGTGGGAACAGGCTTAGCTTCCGGGAATGGGGAGCAGAGAGCAATTCCCAGAATGCGAGGGTTTACAGTTCCCCGAGAAGCAAAGAACCAGGTTCTTCCCAGGGTTCTCCATTTTTTTTCCTCATTAAAATATTTTTTAAGTCAGCACAAACATAACCAAATTGTACAGCTTTAAAGTTCAAAGCAATATGCATCTAGGGAACGTGCATGTGGCCAAGAGTGAGCGGTGAGCAGCAGCTACGGAACTAGCACAGGCGCCAAGCCCCTTGATGGGAATCCCCACGCCCATTGCACAGGCCCAGAGAGGGAGGGGGGTGGGGTCCCTAGCAAGTTGCTACACTGGTCCCCTTCCTCTTTTAAGTACCACCCGTCCCACCCCACCCTCAGGGACTGGTGTCAGCTTGGCCCAGGGAAGCACTATAGAGAGGGGTCATCTGAGCACCCCCAACCCACGATCCACGTTGCACTTTGGTCCCAAGTTGGGGCTAAGAAGGCAGGGCCTGGCAGGGACAGAGCTCTCCGGCATGGGGTAGGGAGAAAGCAGTGGCAGACAGTATGCACACACACTTGCCCACTACCATTAAATAACACAGCTGGGTCTCCAGGTGTCCAAAGTGCTGAAAGGAGGGGCCCTGCTCTAGGGGAGGCGCAGCAAATCCCAGGCCTTTTCACTCTTTTTAATGCCAAGAAAATACTGATAATAAGTGGGTGCAGCTTTGCTTGCTGTGAGGCGCACCAGAATGCCGCAGCCTCTCCTCCCAGAATCTAGGAACCTGGGAGGCACAAGGCATCCCCAGAAGGTCCCAAACAGCTCCAGACCCTATGTCTTACCCTCCACCCTACCAGGGATGACTGGCTACACTAATCAAGGGCTGCTGCCCCCGTGGCTGAAGCCACAGAATGGTACATGAGAGAAGGCCGTAATTTCTGACCAGAAACAGGCAAGCTGTTCCTCCCAGCCCCAAAGAATGGGAACCTGCCCACCACTGGCACCAGGGCCAGGAGCTGGGAGAGATGGCATCCATCAAGGAGCCCTTAAGAGGCTGCATCTCTACGGACCAGGAAACGAGCCCATCAGTTACCAAGGCCTATCACAGCTGGCAGGCTTTCCTTTAATGCCAAACAAGAACCTGCCTAAATTGACAATCAACAGTGGCCCTAGGCTCCGAGGAGAGGGTGCTAACACCAGCAATGGCTGAAATAGGTATCACTTCCTGGCCATCTGTGTTAGAAGCAGCAGGTTTGTGCCACTAAGGGCTGGCAGCCAAAATGACTAAAACCATGAGATAGGAAGGGCCACCCCTCCAGCCTTCACTGCCCCACTGTCAGTGTTGAGGGCCATATTCTACGCCCACGGAAAGGGTGCTAGGTCAACAGGGAAACAACACCTACAATTTATTCTGCTATCAGGTCTTTATAAAAAGGCAACACCTGCGAAGGAAGGGCACGGGGCAAAAGCTCACCTCAGAAATGGGAGTGTTCTGCTGAGGAAAGCATGAAGGAATGAATATATACTAATGAGCAAAGCTACACCCCAGGGAAGGATCCCGAGGGACAGGGGCTGGCAGGTGGACACATGGACAAACTGATGGACCCAGAACTGATCAGACAAAGCTCTCATTAGCAGAATGTGGGCACCTGCACCCAGGGCCCATACCATGTCCCCGTGAGCAAAAAAACTTAGAAGTTCTCCCTCTAGGCCCAGGGCCAAGAGTGCCTCACAAAGGGCTGCTGCCTTGAGGTTGGCCTGGGGAAATGAGACCCTGAGCGGACCATAGTCCCCGAGCCCTGCGAGAAGCAGCCTGTCCAGTGGCAGCACAGCTGCCGAAACTTGAGGAGGAAGACTCCCACCCATAGCCCAAGAACTGCAAATACTATCTGGGCCACAGCCACCAGAGGCCCTGAGACCTCCTGGGACACTGACTCTCCCCCACTTCAGTGGGGTAGGAGGGAGTGGCCTTCTTAGGCAAGGGAATTTGGAGAGGCTGGCTGTTTCAGGAATAGGACAGGTGCCTGGGGAACCCAGGGCCTGCCCTCCGCCACAAGTTCGCCTCAGCCCAGCTTCATTTATCTAGCCCCATGCTAAGGTCAGACCCAAGGATGGGTCCAGGTTTGTGCAGTCAGCCCTGTGGTGCCCTGAGGGCACTTATGAAAGAGCTAGCTGACACCCACAACATACGACTGGAAAGCCCCCAAGAAATGGGTACACAAACCCCTCTACTTCCGGGGAACAATGGAAGAGTGGGCATGGAAGGGCCCTGCACCAGCCCAGGACTTTACCCTACAATCAGTAGGACCCTGAAGCCACAAAGATCTAGACAACAGAAACCAATGTCCAAGGGCACCCTGTCCCTGCTGCCAAGCCCACCTGGGGCACCTCTTCCTTCCTAGGGCAGCCTGGACACAGCAGTCAGAGCCACAAAGCTCAGAAGCCTGGCTGAGAGGATGTGTGTTCTGCCCTCCTTCACTTTATATATATGGATTCCAGGCTACAGCTAAAAACATTTTAGTTTACACCAAAGAGAAATATAACCCTTTAAAAGCAAGTCTGTGTGTCCTCATGGCGAGTTCAGAGCAATGGTCCCTGCCTGCGGGTGGAGAGGAAGGGGTTCTGGGGGCCCAGAACAGGGCCTACTGGTTCTCGTCCCGCATCTGTTCCATGATGCTGATGAGGTTCTCCAGGCCAAACACATAGCCTCTGTCTGGCCCATCATGCACGGTGGGGTCATCCCGGAAGCCCTTGAATGTGCTGTGTGCAAAGTCAATCATGCGGACATCCACCTTGGGCTGAGAGGAGGGACTCGCCTCGGGGCTGGTGTTACTGGGGCTGGTGCTGGGGCCACAGGATGACGCCACCTCAGGGAGCACCATGTCCAGGTGCTTGAGACGCATCTCAGCCCGGCGGTCCAGGCAGGACTCAGCCCGGCACTCCTTGCCATCATAGATGACAAGCAGGGAACTGGAGTAGAAACGGTAGGAGGCCTGCCGCTCCAGCACAGCTTTCAGGCCCCGCAGTTTGCTCAGGATAGGCTCAAAGAGGTCACGTCGCAGGTCCAGGCCATTGTGCAGATATTGATAGAGAGCACTGCGGAAGCCTTCGATGGAGAGCCCACGGCCATAGTACTTGTTCCTGCAGAGGTAATGCCCTGTGTCCAACTGGTACACCTGAAACCCCAGGAGACAGAGTAAGTACCAGGGAAGTCTACAGAGCTCACACTGCCCTGGGCAAGCACTGTCTAGAAGGCACTTTGACCAACCTGAGCTTTTCTGCTCACCTATCTAAATGGAACCAGGCAGGCCACATTCACCCTGGGTTTTCCCATTGCAGAGCCAAGAGAAAGCAATACCAGGCCTACGGGTTCCCTGCCACCAGCTTTGGAGCCCTCCTCCAACATCAGAACATCTTGTTGACAGGGAAGAGTCTTACTTGTCCCAATGTTGAGGCAGCAGACTCTCACAGTGGTCCTGCACCTGAGGCCCAGATCAAGGTCAACAGGTAAGGACAGAGGGCTCAGGAGGACACACTTGGCATAGATGGCAGGCAGGTATGAGCACAACCCAAATCATGCAACTGGCAGCACCTAGGCTCTGAGGAAAGGCAACTCACCTGCATGCCGCAGACCCTGACACCCAGCGTGGCTGATGTGCTCTGCTCACACTTCCGCATCTGCCGGGCTGCCTTCTCAGCTGATGCATCATCGCCATGCTGCCGTGTGCCCATCTTCAAGTCCAACACACAGGGGTACTTGAAGTGGTGTACCACATTCTCAAGCAGGAGGAACTCTAGGTCACGGTCAAGGAGAATGACAATCACACTCACCATCACCCCCAGCCAGGAAAGTACAACCCAGTTTTTCTATAAAAGGGGCTTTTACCTAATGCAGTATGTACTTGTCTCAGAAACTCAAATGTGGGTTTCACGCCACTGGCTTATTATTTCTCAACCAAAAACAACTGTGGTAAAATATACATAAAATTTACCACTTTAACCATTTGTAAGTGTACAATTCAGTGGCACTAAGTATATTTACTTTGTTGTATAACCATCACAACCATCTAGCTCTAGAACTTTTTCCATCATCCCAAAATGAAACTCTGTACCCATTAAACGGCAACTAAACAGTAACTCCTCATTTTCCCTCCTCCCAGTCCCTGGGAACCTCTACTCTACTTTCTGTCTCTATAAATTTATCTTTCCTAGGTATCTGATATAAATGGAATCATACAGTATTTGTCATTTTGTGTCTGGCTTATTTCACTTAGCAAAATGTTTTCAAGATTCATGTATGTTGTAAGCATGGATCAGAATTTCATTCCATTTTCTGGCTAAATAATTTTCCATTATATGTATATACCACATCCGATTTTGTTTTTTGTTTTTTTGGTTCATTTGTTTTTTAACCTAGGCTCTAAGGCATTTTTATATTTATTTAGAGACGGAAGTTTCATTCTTGTTGCCCAGGCTAGAGTGCAATGGCGCAATCTCGGCTCACCACAACCTCTGCCTTCCAGGTTCAAGTGATTCTCCTGCCTCAGCCTCCTGAGTAGCTGGGATCACAGGCATGAGCCACCATGCCCGGCTAATTTTGTATTTTTAGTAGAGATGGGGTTTCTCCATGTTGGTCAGACTGGTCTCGAACTCCTGACCTCAGGTGATCCACCTGCCTCGGCCTCCCAAAGTGTTGGGATTACAGGCGTGAGGCATCGTGCCCTGCCTTTTTTTAAAGAGATGCACTCTTGCTCTGTTGCCCAGACTGGAGTGCAGTGGCTGGATCCAGAGGTCACTGCAGCACTGACCACTGGGCTCAAGAGAACCTCCCACCCTCAGCCTCTGGAACAGCTAGGACAACAGGCATGCCTAATTTATTTATTTATTTTTTTAAGAGACGGAGTCTTGCTCTGTTGCCCAGGCTGGAGTGCAGTGGCGCAATCTCAGCTCACTGCAACCTCTGCCTCCTGGGTTCAAGTCATTCTCCTGCCAGTCTCCCAAGTAGCTGGGATTACAGGCACCTGCCACCACCTGCAGCTAATTTTTGTATTTTTAGTAGAGATGGGGTTTCACTATGTTGGCCAGGCTGTTCTTGAACTCCTAACCCCAGGTGATCCACCCACCTCAGCCTCTCAAAGCACTGGGATTACGTGTGAGCCACCGCGCCCAGCTCCCCACCCAATTTTAATTTTTTTTTCTTTTTAGAGACAGGGTCTCACTATGTTGTCCAGGCTGGTCTCAAACTCCTGGCCTCAAGTGATCCTCCCACCTTGGCCTTCAGAAGTGCTGCGATAACAGAGGTGGGCCACCACGCCTGGCCTATGTTATCTTTAGATCTATCTTGCAGGCAGTATGTTGCCCAGGCTTGAGTGCAGTGGCACAATTTCAGCTCACTGCAACCTCTGCCTCCCAGGTTCAAGTGATCCTCCTGCCTGAGTCTCCCAAGGTGGGACTACAGGCACATGCCACCACATCTGACTAAGCTTTTTGTATTTTTAGTAGAAACGAGGTTTCATCAGGTTGGTCTCAAACTCCTGACCTCAAGTGACCCACCCGCCTTGGCCTCCTGAAGTGCTGCGATTACATGCATGAACCACCATGCCCAGCCTGGATTTACATTTCTGTATTGCCATTTCTCACTAAATTTGAAACCAGTGAATTATATATATATTCATTCAGTGGCATTAAGTATATTTACACATATAACAATAAATTAAAAACATTTTATATTAAAATATACATGTAAACATATATAAATTTATCCCTTAATAGTTTTAGATGTATATATTTATATATAAAATGTTATGTATGTAATATAAATATATATGTTATATATGTAATAATTTATCCCTTAATAGTTCTAGAACCTTCTGCTCAAAATGATCTATGGTCCTAATTCCCTGGCATTTACATATATGTCTTCCTTACATTATATCCCATTTGCAACAATCTTATCTTTGAACTTTTGTATAAAGGTACAGACTTATCATGTGTCTGCCAAAAGTCACTGGGTCTCACAGCCCAGGCCTCAAATCCACCTCTGGGTGCTACAGAGCAGTCACATCTTAGAGGACAGACACTCAGCATCACTGTGATGATGAATAGTTCAACATCTCCTAATTCTTTTAAAAGTAACTTTTAAATTTGGCCTGAATCAATTCTGTTGCCTGCTATTACATATAAACAAATGAGTATAAAATATGAAGGAGGCTGCAGAAATATCTCAACAGCCTGGAAGCATGGACTCTGGAATCCTGCCTTGACCATTCACTAGCTCTGGGCCCAACACTTAATACCCCTGTGTTTCCATTTCCTCGTCTATAACATGGGAATGATGACAGTTCCTTCCTCAAAAGATTGCTGTGAAAATTAACTAATTATGTACAAAAAGTTCAGCACGCTTCCCCTCATTTCTTAGAATAATTAGTTGTTCTTTGTCTACTACTTCAAAACACTAACAATTACAAGAATTCCCATTCTAGGCTGGGTGCGGTGGCTCATGCTTGTAATCCCAGCACTTTGGGAGGCCAAGGCAGGCGGATCACTTGAGCTCAGGAGTTCAAGACTAGCCTGGCCAACATGGTAAAACCCTGTCTCTACTAAAAATACAAAACTTGGCTGGGCATGGTGGCACACGCATGTAATCCCAGCTACTGAGGAGGCTGAGGCATAGAATCTCTTGAACCCAGGAGGCAGAGGTTACAGTGAGCCAAGATCACACCACTGCACTCTGGCCTGGGCAACAGAGTGACACGCCATCTAAAAAAAAAAAAAAGAATTCCCATGCCATAATACTTATTTATCTTTTTTTTTTTTTGGAGACAGGGTCTTGCTGTGTTGCCCTAGGCTAGAAGCTAGAAGGCAGTGGTGCAATCATGACTCACTGCAGCCTTGACTTCCTGGGCTCAAGCAATCCTCCCACCTCAGAGCTGGAACTACAAACACACACCACCACATCCAGCTAATTTTTTTATTTTTTGTAGAGATGAGGTCTCACTATATTGCCCAGGCTGGTCTTAAACACCTGGTCTCAAGTGATCCTCCTGTCTCCACCTCCCAAAGTTCTCAGATTACAGGTATAAGACACCATGCCCAACTATCTTTAACATTTTAAATATATTTTATGGTGCTTATCATCAGATAAAAATCTCACCAAACATATCGCTTTTAAACTATTAATCTCTTGGGAGGGGAGAACTACACATGTGCACACAAGCACACACACAGGCACATACACAGATCTCTGATTGTGGACATGATCAATATAGTACCACTGGCCACACTAGCCACATGTGATGATTTAAATTTTAATTAACTAAAATAAAATTTAAATTAACTGCTTAGTCACAGTAGCCACGTTTTGGCCACTCAGTGTGGCCAGTGGCTACCATATTGAAAAGCACAGATACAGAATTATAGAAAGTTCTATCAGACAATACTGTTCTAGACTGCCAAGTGTTAAGCTTCAGCCTTACCAAATCCAAAAGGCAGGAAAAAAACATGTTGATGAAAGTAAAAGAAGGAAAAGGAGTCTATTACAAAGGGAGATGAAAACAAAGAGGGACCCTAGACAAAGACCTCATCCACGGGCAGAATGGTGCCCCAACACATGACCCATGGACCCAGTAGACACTCCTGAAGGAGGGGCAACGAGGATACTGTAGAGCTTTCGGTCCTTGGACTCAGAGCGCATGCGGCTCAGCTGCTGCTTGTGACAGCGCAGGCTCCAGGGGTTGTGGCTGATCTTCTCAGAACTCAAGCCACTGTTGCCATCTAGCATCTGGAAAGGGACCTCTGAGTGGCTGTGCAGCTCCACCTTCGGACTCTTTGCCTCCTGTGAGCTAAGAAGGAAGAATATACATATCACTAAGAAACTCGGGCATGTCCTCCTCTAGGGTCTCACTGCACAGGGTAGGGGAGGCCTGAATCAGACCTCCCACAATGACAGACCCACAAACCCTGCTAATTGGTTGCATAAGGGTCCCATGAGCCAATAAAAATGAGTAAATCTTATGAGTAGTGTTCTTCCTACATCTCTTAAAACTATGTGAAAAATTAACGGTTTTGTCAAATTATGTGGTGAAAATTACTTCACATCCATTAGGATGGCTACTATCAAAGAAGAAATTGGAATAAGTGTCCAGTATGTGAAGAAACTAGAATTCTCGTACACTGCTGGCAGGACTGTAAAATGATGCAGCCACAGTTTGGTGGTTTCTCAAAAAGCTAAACACAGAACTTCCATTCCAAGGTATACACCCAAAAGAAATGACAAGGATCCAAACAGACACTTTACATCAACATTCACCGCAGCACTACTCACAATAAACCAAAGGTAAAAACAACCAAGCATCCATCAACAGACGAATGGATAAACAGAATGTGGGATATACATACAATGGAATATTATTCAGCAATAAAAAGAAATGAAATTCCTATACATGCTACAACATACATGAACTTGAAAACATTTTGCCAAGTGAAATAAGCCAGACACAAAAGCATAAATATTGTATGATTCTACCCATGTGAGGTAACTGCAAATCCATTAAGACAGAAACTAGAAAAGTGGTTGCCAAGGGCTAGGGGAAGGAGGAATGGGGAGTTAGTTGCAAACAATGTTAATGTACTTAATGCTACTGAACGGTGCCCAGCTGAGGAAGGAAATTTTATTTCTAAAATAAGTCAAGGTCAGGCACGATGGCTCACACCTGTAATCACAACATTTTGGGAGGCCAAGGTGGGAGGACCGCTTGAGCCCAGGAGTTCAGGACCAGCCTGGGCAATGTGGCAAAACCTCATCTCAACAAAAATTTTAAAAATTATCTGGGCATGGTGGCATGTGCCTGCAGTTCCAGCCAGCTAGCTACTTGGGAGGCTAAGATGGGAGGATCATCTGAGCCCAGGGGGTTGAGGATGCAGTGAGCTGTGATCCTGCCACTGCACTCCAGCCTGGGCAACAGAGAGAGAACCTGTCTCAAAAATAAATAAATAAATAAAATAAATCAAACCACAAAGGAGTTTTCGTGAGAAAGCAACTTCAACAGAAAATACTGGAACTTTACCAACAATTTCATTATGCCCAAACTAAAAATCTTTGCTTGAAGTAACCAACGATACCGTTTTATCATACTGAAAAGCCAAGAAAACCATACTACTGGTGAAGCCATGTGCCCTGCAAATTACAGAGCAAGTCTGCAGCTCAGAGCAGAAGTAGAATATTACAGTAATTTCTTTTTTTTTTTTTTTAATTTTTTCAAGATAGCGTCTCGCTGTCATCCAGCAACTTCAAATGCCACTCTCCTCTCCAGAACTGCAGGCCTCTCCGCTGTGTGGCATGAGTGGCACAGAGTCAAGCTAACCACCAGGGCTGGTGTGTGCTGGAAATGCTGATCCTCCTCATAGGCTGACTCTCCCCAAGGGTCAGCTGTGCAACACTGGCAAAGAGGTAGTGGCAGAGACCCCATTTCCACTTAACAGAAAGTAGAGGAGCCCACCAGTGCCTCTTGGCGTGACAAAAACCTTATTTTCTTTTGGTGAGGGCACTGCTGAGGCCATTCAAAGATGCCTTTTTAGTGAAATCCTTTAGGAAATGGAAAGGTTGACTTATTTGCTGTGTAAACCCAAAATTCTCTGTGTCTGAATGAAGCCCCCACTGTACTTGGTATCAACCTCGGTGTTGCAGTCCTGGTTCTGTGAAGAAACAAGCTCCACCCCCAGAATGACAGTCTCTCTGCTAACAGGCCAGACAAGAGGTTTGGTCAGCACAGGTAGAGCTGTCACCTTCAGAGCAGGACCTTGAACCTGGGCACAGACAATGATGTTATTCTAGGTGATGTTATTCTATAGTTTTTTGGCAGATGACTCATGAAGCAACCTCTGTACCTTTGGAGGACAATTAAAAGAAGCCCACTTTAGACTGGGCACAGTGGCTCATGCCATATCTCACTTTGGGAGGCCAAGGTGAGAGGATTGCTTGAAGCCAGGAGTTCGAGACCATTCTAGGCAACAAAGCGAGACCCTATCTCTACAAAAAACTTAAAAATTAGCTGAGTGCAGTGGTATACAGCTGTAGTCCCAGCTACTTGGGGAGGCCGAGGTGAGAGGATAGGATCACTTGAGCCCAGTGTTCAGGGCTGCAGTGAGTTACTGATGGTGCCACTGCACTCTAGCCTGGGTGACAGAGCAAGACCTTGTCTCTAAAAAGGGGGAATAAAAGAGGGCTGGGTGCTGTGGCTCACACCTGTAATCCCAGCACTTTGGGAGGCCGAGGCGGGCAGATCACAAGGTTAGGAGTTCGATACCAGCCTGACCAACATGGTGAAACCCCGTCTCTACTAAAAATACAAAAATTAGCTGGGCATGGTGGTGCGTGCCTGTAATCCCAGCTACTCAGGAGGCTGAGGCAGGCGAATTGCTTGAACCCAGGAGGTTGAGGTTGCAGTGAGCTGAGATCGTGCCACTGCACTCCAGTCTGGCAACAGAGTGAGACTCTGTCTCAAAAAAAAAAAAAAAAAAAAGACAAGAAAAGAATAACCATAAATGGGGGGGAAAAAAGCCCACCCTAAAGCACTGCTCAGAGAAAACCATCAGTTGTCAGCTACAGACTTGGGGAACATTCTTGGTCACTTGAATGACCAAGTTAGGTCCCACAGTCATCAGTCAAGCAGCAGCCTCTTGGGGAGTGAAGGGGAAGCAATAGAAGAAGTGCTTCAATGGGCTGGAATTCATCTGTCCATAAGAATGTTTGACATTTGAAGACCCTGCTTAGTAAGAAGTGGATATGAAGTTCTTTCCTTGCATGAAAGATACAGACCTGGCCAGAGAGGACCTGCTGACCAAGGACACGGGAAATGACACATAACCCACTCAGCCAGTGTCTTATGGAGTTCTGTACTCCTTGACATGGGTGTGTCCTTGTTCACCACACTGAGTGAGGACAGCTGGAATGTCCTGGGCCTTTACAAAGCTTCAGGGGCACACATATGCAGCATGTATTGGTGTACTGATCTGATATCACAGATGAACTATGTACTGTCACAGATAAGGAAATTCCCCATTTCAACTTCTAAGTCAAGTCACAAAGTATCTCACTAAAACTTTTTTTTTTTTTTCGGAGACAGAGTTTTCGCTCTTGTTGCCCAGGCTGGAATACAATGGTGTGATCTTGGCTCACTGCAACCTCCGCCTCCTGGGTTCAAGTGATTCTCCTGCCTCAGCCTCCCAAGTAGCTGGGATTACAGGCATGTGCCACCACACCCAGCTAATTTTTTGTATTTACTAGAGACGGGGTTTCACCTTGTTGGTCACGCTGGTTTCGAACTCCTGACCTCAGGTGATCCACCTGCCTCGGCCTCCCAAAGTGCTGGGATTGCAGGTGTGAGCCACCATGTCTGGCCCATAATTCTATTATTATTATTACAATTCTGTGGGGTATTAGTGAATTCATAAGATTGTAAAACATCACCACTATGTAATTTTCAGAACATTTCATGACCCCAAAATCAAAACCATCATCATTAGCAGTCACTCCCTATTTCCCACTACCTCCAGCCCCTAACCACTAATAGAAAGCAAGCACTAACCTACCTTTTTTCTCTATAGATTTGCCTGATGTGAACACTTTATATAAATGGCATTGTACATATGTGGTCTTTTGTGTCTGGTTTCTTTCATTTAACATAATGCTTTCATGATTCATCCATGTTGTAGCATGTACCAGTACTCCATTCCTTTTTACGGCTGAGTAACATTCCATTACATGGATATACCATGTTTTGTTTATCCATTCACCAGTTGATGGACACTTGGGTTAGCCAGAAACTGGAAACAACCCTATTAGAAATAATGTTAAGAACATTTTGGTACAAATTTTGTGTGAATATAGGTATTCAATTCTTTTGGGTATATACCTAGGAGTGGAATTACTGGTTTAACTTTTGGGTTTAAGATTTTTTGGGGGGGGTGGGGGGGAATATATATACCTAGGAGTGGAATTACTGGTTTAACTTTTGGGTTTTTTCAAGTTTTTTTTTTTTTAAGAGATGGGGTCTCACTATGTTGCACAGGCTGGTCTGGAACTCCTGGCCCCAAAGGATCCTCCTGCCTCAGCCTCCCAAAGCATTAGGAATACAAGCGTGAGCCACAGCACTCAGCCTAGTTTAACTTTTTGAAGAACAGCTGAATTGTTTCCCAAGTGGCTGCACCACTTGACCTTCCTACCAGCAACACAGGAGGGTTCCAATTTCTTCACATCTCTATCAACACTTTTATTGTCTGTCCTTTTGATTATACCCATCCTAGTGGGAGTTCATATTAATTCTTGTGTGAAATTATCAAGACACATAATCTGAGGCTGGGCGCGGTGGCTCATGCCTGTAATACCAACACTTTGGGAGGCTGAGGCAGGCGAATCACCTGAGGTCAGGGGTTCAAGACCAGCGTGGCCAACATGGTGAAACAATGACTCCACTAAAAACACAAAAATTAGCTGGGCGTGGTGGCGCGCACCTATAATCCCAGCTGCTCGGGAAGCTGAGGCAGGAGAATTGCTTGAACCTGGGAGGCAGAGGGTACAGTGAGCCAAGATGGCACCATTGCACTCCAGCCTAACAGAGCAAGATTCCATCTCAAAACAAACAAAAAAACATAATTTGAATTTACAAGAAAAATCAATTTCCAACACAATGGAAACTAAATTTTAGGTGCAGGGAAAGGGTTAATGACTGATATGATTCTCAGAGGTCTGACACAAGACCATCAGGAAACTCCTGTTTAGATGGACTCACAACCCTTGGGCTTGGACATCCTGCAGGTTGGAAAGCATTTGGAGCCTCATGACGAACTAATGTATTGCAACTTTCTGTGTTGTGGGTGGCAACACAAAACAAAAAGCCAGAGAACCTTTTGTCACCAGCACAGGGGATCCCTGCTTCCAAAGGGCTGAGAGAGCTTCCTTCCTCTCTCAAGCAGGTATAGCTATACCCAGCAAGAGGCATCACTGGGGTGATATGACACAGACAAAAGGCTATACCTGTGTGGGTATCCCAAGAACACGTCATCTTATCCAACCTTAACCTTGAGCCCTGCTTCCCTATGATGTGTCAGGACTCTGGAGAAGTCTTGAGTGCTTATTATCAGCAGGACAAGACATGTACCTCTTACCTCTCAGAGGTCTCAAGGGACAGGCTGGCTTTCTCCTCCTTGTGGTCACTGCCACTGCCCGACCGGTGCAGGCTCCGGCGGGAATGTTTGCGCCGAGGTTGCTCCCGTTCCGGTGTGTCATCCTGTTCCACGGTCTCACTTTCCACATAAGGATAGGCCACTAAGTTGATGTAACCATCACTATCCCCCTCAAAACAGACAGATACCACACCTGTTTAAAAAAAAAAAGGCAGCTGGTAAACAAATGTCAACACAGGCTGAGTCTACGCAGCACAGACTGTTGTCACTCACTTTCCCACACAGCACAAAGACATCACCTGCCCTGAACCAACTACAGATCGATGTTCGAACAACAGCCAGCAGACAGCATCTTTCCAGAAAATAGATGACTGTCTATTTCTATGCTAGGTGTGATGCTTACCTTTGTTCCCGGATAAGCCTATATTTATTTCCCCCTCTATTATCTGGCCCTCTCACTTTCAATTACTGATTTCTGTACCATTCAAAAGAACTGTGTTTGCAAAGTGACACCCACACCTGGCACGGCTTAATCCCTCAACTTATTTAAGTGCTCTATGCTGCCATTTCATGTGTGTGTTCTCCTTTAGATTTCTGCCTGACAGTGTCAACCAAAGGGACATCAATACTTCTCCCTCCAAGAGGGTCCAAAAAAAATCTGTGTTCTGCCCACACTGAGCATCAGGCTATCCTAGCCACACTACACAGAACTTCCACCCCTGGCATCTCAAAGATAAAGCATCTTTCCGTTTGCTATGCTGTTATCCATAATAGTCTGTTGTGCCCATTTTAATCAAACAGGTTGGTTGTGGTGTCGTCTGGATCACAGTGAGTTAAAACACAAGTAAGACCCATCTCAAGTCTTCTTAATACAATTTAAAAACACACATATCCAGAAACTTGAGGAGGTGGTTCTGGAAAAAAAAAAGAAAAAAGGAACTTTGTCTCACTTCCACATCCCACCTTTTGTCTGTCAGCTACATTTCTACTTTTACACTCTCAGATGCACACAGTTGGCTCTATAATCTGACAATCAGTGAGAAGCACTTATGGTTTATTTTTTGTACAGACAGGATCTCCCTATGTTTTGTCAATTTCTTTTACATTGTAGAATAATTACTGGCTTAAAGTTCTTTACAATATTCTTCTTCTTCTTTTTTTTTTAGGAGACAGAGTCTTGCTCTGTCGCCAGGCACCAGGCTGGAGTGCAGTGGCACAATCTCGGCTCACTGCAATCTCCGCCTCCTGGGTTCTCCTGCCTCAGCCTCCTAAGTAGCTGGGATTACAGGCGTACGCCACCACGCCCAGCTAATTTTTTGTTTTACTAAAGATGGGGTTTCATCATGTTGACCAGGCTGGTCTTGAAATCCTGATCTCAGGTGATCCACCCAACTCGGCCTCCCAAAGTGCAGGGATTACAGGCATGAGCCATCGCGCCCTGCCTTCTTTTTTTTTTAGAAGGAATCTTGCTCTGTCGTCCAGGCTGGAGTGCAGTGGTGCGCTCTCAGCTCACCACAATCTCTGCCTCCCAAGGTGATTCTCCTGCCTCCGCCTCCCAAGGTGATTCTCCTGCCTCAGCCTCCCAAGTAGCTGGGATTACAGGCTCCTGCCACCACACCCAGCTAATTTTTCTATTTTTTAGTAGAGACAGGGTGGTCTTGAACTCCTGACCTCAGGTGATCCGCCTGTTCAGCCTCCTAAAGTACTAGGATTATAGGCATGAGCCACCGCGCCCGGCTAGAGTCCCTGTTTTTAATTCTTTTGAATATATATGTAGGAGTGGAACTGCTAGATCGTATGGTTTCTGTGTTCACCTTTTGGAGGAATGGAGGAACTGCCACACTGTTTTCCACAGCAGCTATGCCACTTTACATTTTCTTTTTTTTTTTAATGAAAGAAAGAGGAAGAAAAAGGGGGAGAGAGAACATGAGTCTTGCTCTATTGCCCAGGTTGGAATGCAATCCAAAAATAAGTATTAAAGACCTCTTTTATGCCAATAATTGTGTTTAACAACGGAGACAGGAAGGAATAAGGGAAGAAAATAACAAACAGCCAACCAGTATTTCATTTGAATATGTGAAATACTATGCAATTGCTGAAGAGTGATTTACTTCCAATTATGTGGTCACTTTTAGAATAGGTGTAATATAATACTGAGAAAAATGTATGTTTTATGCATTTAGGGTAGAGAATTCTATAAATATTGAGTTTACTTGTTCCAAGTCTGAATTCAAGTCATAAATGTCCTTGTTAATTTTCCATCTCGTTGATCTGTCTAATGTTAACAATGTGGTGTTAAAGTCTCCCGCTGTTATTGTGCGGGAGTCTAAGTCTCTTTATAAGTCATTAAGAACTTGTCTTGTGTATCGGGGTGCTCCTGTATTGGGTGCATATATATTTATGATCATTAGCTCTTCTTGTTACATCGATCCTTTTACCATTCGGTAATGTCCTTGTTTCTTTTAGTCTTTATTACATTAAAGTCTGTTTTGTCAGAGACGAAAATTACAACTCCTGTTTTTTTTTTTTTTGCTCTCCATTTGGTGAATCTTCTCCATCCCTTTGTTTTAAGTCTTTGTGTGTTCTTGCATGTGAAATAGATCTGGATACAACGTACCGATGGGTTTTAACTTGTTATGGTGATACTCTTTACCTTTTAGGTAAGTTTTTGGGATGACCGATACTGGTTGTTCCTTTATATATGTAGTGCTTCTTTCAGAAGCTCTTGTAAAGCAGGCCTGGTGGTGATGGAATCTCTGAGTACTTGTTTGTTCGCGAAAAATTTTATTTTTCCTTCACTTATGAAGCTTAGTTTGGCTGGATATGAGATTCTGTGTTGAAAATTCTTTTCTTTGAGGATATTGAATATTGACCCCCCACTCTCTTCTAGTTTGTAGGGTTTCTGCTGAGAGATCTGCTGTGAGTCTGACAGGCTTCCCCTTATGGGTAACCTGACCTTTCTCTCTGGCTGCCCTTAGAATCTTCTCCTTTATTTCAACCCTAGTTAATCTAACGATTATGTGTCTTGGGGTTGCTCTACTTGAAGAATATCTTTGTGGTGTTCTCTGTATTACCTGGAGTTGAGTATTATCCTGCCTTACTAGGTTAGGAAAGTTTTCCTGAATAATATCCTGAAGAATATTTTCCAGCTTAGATTCATTCTCTTCATGACATTCAGGTACACCTATCAAATGTAAATTAGGTCTTTTCACATAGTCCCATATTTCTTGGAGACTTTGCTCATTCCTTTTTACTTTTTTCTGTACTCTTCTTGTTTCATTTCATTAAGCTGGTCTTCAACCTCTGACATCCTTTCTTCTGTCTGATCAATTTGACTGTTAAAACCTATGCATACTTCACGGAGTTCTCGTATTGTGTTTTTCAGTTCCATTAATTCACTTATATTCCTCTCTAAATTGCCTATTCTCGTTAGCATTTCGTCAAACCTTTTTTCAAGGTTCTTAGTTTCTTTACATTGGGTTAGAAGATATTCTTTTAGCTCACAGAAGTTTCTTATTATCCACTTTCTGAAACCTAATTCTGTTAATGGAACACACTCATTCTCCATCAGGCCTTGTTCCCTTGTTGATGAGGAACTGTGATCCCCTGTAGAAGGAGAAGCATTCTGATTTTGGGTATTTTCAGCCTTTTTACGCTGGTTTCTTCCCATCTTTGTAGATTTATCCATCTGTCGTCTTTGTAACTGCCGACTTTCGAATTGGGTCTCTGAGTGGACGTCCAACTTGTTGATTCCCAGCGCCGAAATCTGAGCAACCCATTGCATCGGCTAAAACAGCGGCGTTAAGATTCCTGGTGCTTTTATGCCTGGGAATCTCCGGTCTGGCTTCCCTCTTCAGTGCCTTTTTCAATCAGCTGAATGGGCAGCTCTGCCTTCCCAGAGCTCCAAACGTCAACCAAAAGAGGACCCAGTACCGTTTACTCTGCACTGAGAACCGCTGCGCCAGCCACAAGAGTCACGCTGGCGACCCTTGGGGCTCTACCACTGGGAATGTCCTGGTCTGTGAGCAACAAAAATTTGTCTGAAAGTGTGGCATCCACTCATTCTCTGCGCTTTCACTGGGAGCTACAATCCTGAGCTGCTAGTAATCGGCCATCTTGGATCTCTCTTGCCACTTTACATTTTCATCAGCAATGCTCCCATTTCTCCACATCCTTGCGAACAATTATTTCCCTTTTTATATAAAAAAAAAACTACTATAGCCATACTAGGTAAAATAAGATACCTAGTATGAAGTGGTATCTTATTTTGGTTTTGATTTGCATTTCTTAATGCCTAATCATGTTGATGTGCTACTGGCCATCTGTATGTCTTCTCTGGAAAAATCTCTATTAAAGTCCTTTGTGCAATTTTGAAATTGGATGATTTTTATCACTTTCAAAACATAATCAGAAGAATACTAAATTTGGCAAAATAAATATTCTAAGGCTGCTAAATAAGAATAAAGCCAGAAATAAACACACTGCTTTCTCCAACTGGCTAGGAAACTTTAACAGTCCCATTTTATAAATGTAGCTTTAGCCACATTCAAAACACGGAAGGGCAAACATTCTGCCATAAATATGCCAAAGCCAGAAAGAAAACTATATACCCTGTCAGCTCATGGAGTCCTTCTGATGCTAAGGAAAAAAATCCCTTAAAAGGAAAATAAGCCCTGCTTCCACATAAATGTTCTCTAAATTACAACCATCAGAATTGAGACAAGACAACTTAGAACTTCAAGGTGCCTCCCAGGGAAGGGTTGGCAGTTTCCAGCACTGGTTCAGTATTTCCTCACACCTTCTCCTCTCAGACTAACAGTATCTTTAAAGGCCGTAACATGGGAGGCTTGCTTGAGCCCAGGAGTTTGAGACTGCAGTGAGCCATGAATGCACCACTGTACTCCAGCCTGGACAACACAGCAAGACCCTGTCTCAAAAAAATAAAAGCCACAGTAAATCCTTAGCTACTTTATTTTCTTTGCTTGGGCTACATTTTCACTAGAAAATAAATATGCTAGCTCAAAAATACAATTCAATTAAGCTAAAATTAATCCCTTATAAGTCAAATGAAGCCCAATTTAGTCAAAGAAAATAGAAGCATAGTGGAAGATATATCAGCCAAATTAATCCATTTTGGGGCTGGGCATGGTGGCTCACATCTGTAATCTCAGCACTTTGGGAGGCCAAGGCAGGCAGATCGCTTAAGCCTAGGAGTTTGAGACCAGCCTGGGCAACATGGTAAGACCCTGTCTCTACAAAATATGAGAAAATTAGCCAGTACACACCTGTGGTCTCAGCTACTCCAGAGGCTGAAGTGGGAGAATCACTTGAGCCCAGGAGGTCAAGGCTGTGGTGAGTTGAGATCGTGCCACTGCACTGCAGTCTGGGTGACAGAGTGAGACCCTGTCTCAAAATAGCATATAAATAAATAAAATGGACTAAAATTTTATATTAAAAAAATACATAGGCCGGGCACAGTGGCTCATGCCTGTAATCCTAGCACTTTGGGAGGCCAAGGCAAGTGGATTACTTGTGGCCAGGAGTTTGAAACCAGCCTGACCAACATGGTGAAACCCCGTACCTACCAAAAATACAAAAAATTAGCCAGGTATGGTGGTGTGCGCCTGTGATCCCAGCTACTCGGGAGGCTGAGGTAGGAGAACCACTTAACCCTGGAGGCAGAGGCTACAGTTAGCCAAGAATCTCACCCCTGCACTCTATCCTAGGTAATGAAGCGCAACTCTGTCTAAAAAAAAAATAAATAAATAAAATAATATATATAGAGAGAGACACATCTTTCAGCTGGGAGCAGTGGCTCACACCTGTGATCCCAGCTACTCAGGAGGCTGAGGTATAATGCCTCATGGAGGCGACATGGGAGGATCACTTGAGACCAGGAGTTCAAGATCAGCCCAGGCAACAAAGCGAGATCTGATCTCTTAAATCCCAGCACTATGGGAGACTGAGGTGGGAGAACTGCTTGAGGCTAGGAGTTCAAAATGGGCATGGGTAACAAAGCAAGACCCTGTCTCTACAAATAAATTTTAAAATTAGCCAGGCATAGTGGTGTGCCTGTAGTCCCAGGTACTTGGGAGGTTGAAGTAGGAAAATCACTTGAGCCATGACTTTTTTTTTTTTTTGAGACCGAGTTTCACTCGTTGCCCAGGCTGGAGTGCAATCATGTGATCACTGCAACTTCTGCCTCTCGAGTTCAAGTGATTCTCCTTCCTCAGCCTCCCAAGTAACTTGGATTACAGGCGCCTGTCACCTAATTTTTGCATTTTTAGAAGAGATGGAGTTTCACCATGTTGGCCAGGCTGGTCTCGAACTCCTGACCTCAGGTGATCCACCTGCCATGGCCTCCCAAAGTGCTAATTACAGGAGTGAACCACTGCGCCTGGCAGGGCCTGGTTTTGAGGCTGCAGTGAGGTATGATTGCACCACTGCAGGCTGCCACAACTATTACTGTGTTGTAATGCCTAATGGTGTGTGTTGAATGGTATTACTGTGTTGTCTGCCTAATGGTGACTTCTATTTCCATCATTTCTTCTACATTTATTAATTAAAAGAAATTAGAATTCTATAAGGAAGAACTGTCCCTTCATATCCATGTATCTATCAATATAGACTTGCGGATATTTTGTTGTTTAAATTCTTCTAGATTGGGTATCTCAAACTCCTTTAAAGTTAGCTCTTAAGTACTTCTGACATCATTTTTGACCATTTCTTTACTGTCACAAGATGCTCTAGGCCTGTTTTATAATTTTCCTGCCCCAACTCAGGAACCACCATTTCACCAAGGAGCTTTGTTTCTTGTTATTCCTTTGTTTCTTTTTCTAAATATGGTATTTAGAAAATTCAGGATTTGGTTGCTAGATATACTGATTGCTACTGAAGTATCACTGCTTTTAGGCCCTCCCAGCAGACAGAGCTAGGAAATACATGTATGATAACTAGCCCACACATATACACACATCTAATTACCGCTATCAGCACGGGTGTTAAGCTCAGTCAAGCCAAGAAAAAGTGTCAATAATATTTCATATCTTGGCAAGTTTAAAAAAAAAATTTCATTTATTTAGTTTGACCAGCTGTAATCATCAACTGTTAGTGCTTGCAGTACTAAATGTGACATTCAAGGCTTTTGTAAATTGATGCAAATAAGCTTGGCCTCATTCATTTAGTAAGTATTTACTGACCATCTACTAGATCCCAGGCCCCGAGCTCATTAGTGTAAAAGACCTCCCCCCCCCCAAAAAAAAAGTCTATACCTTCAAGGAGCATCCATACTGATGTGAAAAACAAATATATAGACAAAAATACAGATTGTGATAAGAGCTATGAAGAAACTAAGTAAGGTTCTATAATTGAAAATATGGTTTCCAGAGCAGAATCACATAAGATGATCAGGGAAGAAGCATCTGGGAACACCTGATAAACTAAAGGTTGGAGGAGCAGGTGTGGATAAGGGTACTGGAAAGAACATTCCAAGCCTAAGTAAAAGCCCTGAGGTTAATTAAAAGTAAAATCTAAAAAGCTTGGGATATTCTAAAAACTGGTTCACTCCTTTCTGCCAATTAAGAAACAACTCAGGCCAGGCAGAGTGGCTCATACCTATAATCTTAATACTTGGGGAGGCCAAGGCCGGCAGATCACCTGAGTTCAGGAGTTCGAGACCAGCCTGGCCAACATGGCAAAACCCCATCTCTACTAAAAATACAAAAATTAGCCAGTGGCACACGCCTGTAATTCCCAGCTACTAGGGAGGCTGAGGCACAAGAATCGCTTGAACCTGGGAGACAGAGATTGCAGCGAACCGAGATCAGGCCACTGCACTCCAGTCTGGGCAACAGAGTGAGACTCTGTCTCAAAAAAAAAAAAAGAAACAACCCAATTCAAAAATGGTCAAAGGACTTGCATAGACATTTCTTCAAGAAGGTATACCAACAGCCAGTAACAAAAACAAAAATGCTCTACATCATTCATTGGACATTAGAGAAAAGCAAATCAAAGCCACAGATACCACATACTCCACTAGCATAGCTACAAAAGAAAATAAAATGAGTGTCGGTAAGGATGTAGAGAAATAGCGACCCTTGTACACTGCTGGTAAGAAGGCAAAGTGGTGCAGCCATTGTGGGAAACAGTTTGGCAGTTTCTTCAAAAGGTAAACAAAGAACTACCACATGATTCTAACAATTTCACTCCTAGGTATATACCCAAAAGAATTAAAAAACAGTGACTCAAATGGACACTTGTAAGCCAATGTTCACAGTAGCACAATTCACAATAGCCAAAAGGTAGAAACAACCCAGGTGTCCATCGACAGGTGAATGAGTAAACAAAATGTGGTATATATTTACAATGAAATATTATTCAGCCATAAAAAAGAATGAAGTGTTTTTCTGAGACAGAGTCCCACTCTGTTGCCCAGATCAAGACCATCCTGCTCAACATGGTGAAACCCCATCTCTACTAAAAATACAAAAATTAGCTGGGTGTGGTGGCACATGCCTATAATCCCAGCTACTCAGGATGCTGAGGCAGAAGAATCGCTTCAACAAGCGAGTCGGAGGTTGCTGTCAGCTGAGATCCTACCGCTGCACTCCAGCCTGGTGATAGAACGAGACTCCATCTCAAAAAAAAAAGTGCTAGGATTACAGATGTGAGCCACCGTGCCCAGTCAAGAATGAAGTTTTAATACATGCTATGACATGAATGAACCTTGTAAACATTAAGCTAAATTAACCTTGTAAACAAGAACTAAGCCAGACACAAAGGTCAAAAATTGTAATGATTTCAGCCAGGCTCGGTGGCTCATGCCTGTAATCGCAGCACTTTGGGAGGCTGAGGTGGGCAGATCATTAGGTCAAGGGTTCAAGACCAGCCTGACCAACATGGTGAAACCCCCTCTCTACTTAAAAATACAAAAAAAAAAACTTAGCCGGGCATGGTGGCATGCACCTGTAATCCCAGCTACTTGGGAGGCTGAGGCAGGAGAATTGCTTGAACCTGGGAGGTGGAGGTTGCAGTGAGCTGAAAGTGCACCACTGCACTCCAGCCTGGGTGACAGAGCGAGATTTCGTCTCAAAAAACAAAAAAATTGTAATGATTTTACTTACATGAAATATCTATAACAGGTAAATCTGTAGAGGCAGAAAGTAAACAAGAGGTTACCAGGGGATCAGATGATAGAAGAACTGGGAGTTATTATCATTACTATTATTTTTTTTTTAGATGGAGTCTTGCTCTGTTGCCCAGGCTGGAGTGCAGTGGCATGATCTCCGCTCATTGCAACCTCTGCCTCCCTGGTTCAAGCAATTCTCCTGCCTCAGCCTCCCAAGTAGCTGGGACTACAGGTGCACGCCACCACGCCCTGCTAATTTTTGTATTTTTAGTAGAGACAGGGTTTCACCATACTGGCCAGGCTGGTCTCAAACTCCTGACCTTGTGATCCATCTGCCTCAGCCTCCCAAAGCGCTGGGATTACTGGCGTGAGCCACCACGCCTGGCCAGGAGTTATTATTTAATAGGTACAGAGTTTGCTTCAGATGATGAAAAATTCAGGAAATGGAAAGAGGTAATGGCTATACAACACTGTGAATGTATTTAATGCCACTAAATTATACATTTTAAAATGGCAAATTTTATGTTATGTACATTTTACCAAAAAAAACTTTTAAGTTAAGGAAACAAAAAGTCTATAGCACTAGTTTTTCTAAACTGAAACTCTCCTAAGTAAAGAATAGTGTTAACCTGACTGAAATCATACAATGTTAGAGAAGTTACAAAGCAGAACATAAAAAAAAAAAACTTACAATGGGCAATCATAAAAATTTATAAACACTGACAAAGATCAGATTTTAAAATAAAGTGAGTTAATTCTAGTATAATTAATATTCATAAGGTTCTTTTCTATAAAGTTTACTTACATTTTAAAATAAATTACTTTTCCTTCAAATATTTATGAGGACTTCCAGGCCCCAGAAAGTCCCTGCAATTCTTACCATCAATTCTTTGCCCCAGCACATACAGACACAGGCTCCACACAGCCCCGCTGCCAGCTATCCAACCACTTTAACCTGGGAAGTATCAATTAGTCCTCCTCCGGGATGAGAGAAATGCTTCCCTCTTCTCTCCTAGACTACTGTCACAGTAAACAGGAAAACTCACTGACAAACAGCATGCTCTTTTCCACCAATGGAACTTAATGCTGTGACTTTTTCTCAGCTTTACGTATCAATAAATTTAATTTTCAAGATCTAAAGATCTTGCTGATGCTTTCAGCCTCTAATTTTACCTAACAAAGTGACTTAGTGCTTTGAGAAGAGACCTACAATGATATCACTTGGCAAACAAAACAAGAAAAACTGTGGCAAGGGGTCTATAAGCCCAAGGCTGCTGTTTCTCATTAAACGGCCAGTGGCTGACCTTTGTATTCAGGGGTGAACTCCTTCATTTCAGGAGGGAGGGACTCGTAGAAACGCTGTTCCCGGGAGATGAGGGGCTTGCACACAGTGTGATCGTCGTAGCGCATCATGCTGCTGTGTCCGCCTACTTGGTGGATGAAGGGCTCCAGGAGGACTCCCCGGTCTCCAGCCCGACTTGCATTCTTGCCATACTGCCCCACTTCCATGGTTTGACAAACACACATTGCGTTGGGGGCCAGTTGCACACTGAGGGCAGAGGATGCAGCACATGGGCCACAAAAGGAGAGCTAGGTAGAAGGTCCTGGCCAGCTGAGAGCCAATGGTCAGATTCTATTCAGCTTATTATTCTGTCCTACAGAAAAGAAGAGAGGAAAAGGGAGTCAAAACATCAGGCAAGTCACAATTTCCCTGGAGCTCCACGAATGAGAGCAGGGACTCTGTTTTGTTCCCTGCTATGTGTATCCCCAGCACATACAATACTACCTGGCACATGAAAGGCAGTTGGTTAAATTTCTACTGAATGATGCAACCTTGCCTCTTCCATCTATCTTGTGTAAAGAAGCCCATATTCTCTGCCTTTCCTAGTTCTCACATCCCTTCTAAGTTATCTAAAGGATTTCATTTTAGAGCTACAGCACATCACAACCGTCAGGAAAGCAACTATCCCAGTTTACTTCACACGCAAAGATGAGATCACAGGCCGGGCGCAGTGGCTTACGCCTGTAATCCCAGCACTTTGGGAGGGTGAAGTGGGTGGATCACGAGGTCAAGAGATTGAGACCATCCTGGCCAACATGGTAAAACCCCTTCTCTACTAAAAATACAAACATTAGCTGGGTGTGGTGGCACACACTTGCAGTCTCAGCTACTCAGGAGGCTGAGGCAGGAGAATTGCTTGAACCTGGGAGGCAGAGGTTGCAATAGGCAGAGACCGCGCCACTACACTCCAGCCTGGCAACAAAACAAGACTCTGCCTCAAATTAAAAAAAAAAAAAAAAGATGCAATCAGAAAAAAACAGAAGGCAATGGGAATTTGTTCTGTTCAGACTCCTCAGGATATCCAGTACTAGCAAAGCCCTCTCCTTGACTCAGAGGAAGGGTTTCTGTTTGAGAAATCAGGTCACATGAGAGTCCCAAATTCTCCACTAAAGGTGCCAAGGACCAGGCAGGAAGCCATTCCTTGCTGAGCTGTAAGGCAATGGTCCCCAACATTTTTTGGCAGCAAGAGTGAGTTTCACGGAAGACAATTTTTTCCTGGATTGGGTGTGGAGGTGATGGTTTCAGGATGAATCAGACCCATTAGATTTACTGAACACTGTATTTCTATTATTATTACATTGTAATATATAATGAAACAATTATATAACTCATCATAATGTAGAATTCTTGCGAGCCCTAAGCTTGTTTTCCTTCAACTAGACACCCCATCTTGGAGTGATGGGAGACAGTGACAGATCATCAAGCATTAGATTTTCATAAGGAGCATACAACCTAGATCCCTCACATGTGCAGTTCACAATAGGGTTTGTGCTCCTATGAGAATCTAATGCCATTGCTGATCTGACAGTAGGTGGAGCTCAGGCGATAATTTGAGCAAGGGGAACAGCTGTAAATACAGATGACGCTTTGCTTGCCTGCTCACCCACCACTCACCTCTTGCTGTGAGGCCTGTTTCCTAACAAGCCATGAACCAGCACCCAAGAACCACTGCTATACATCATTAAAACGGTTTTGCTTTTCCCAAAGGAATTCAGGCTTCATATTTCTTCTACTTTAAATCTATGGTTGTCAATTTATGACCATTCCCTTTCTGCATGACTCTACACCAACCAGTGGGACAAGGAAAAGCTCCTCATACTCAAATTTCCTCTTTATAATGTCAAATTTCTCTCAAAAAATTTAAAGTAGTTGGCAACTTTCCTAACACTGAGTGTATTTTTAGTTAGGAATGTAATCAGCAAGACTACATCAGAAAGATTAAGACCAAAAAGAAAAATATTAGTAGAGCAGGAATATGGTCCCACCTGTAAGAGACAAACCATTGGGTTTTCTGTTGTTGTTTTTTCCTGGACCTTGTAATTATGGACAAAATGGGGTACAAAAATACCACTGCTGAGCTGTGATCAGACTACTGCATTCCAGCCTGAGTGACAGAGCAAGACCTTGTCTCAAAAAAAAAAAGAAAAGAAAAAAAGAAAAAAAAAAACTACTGCAAAATCTTCTTAATCCAACATTGCCCAGGCAGCTATCTATGTTATATTTCACTGCTATCACCAAAATATTGTGTACTCCCACTCCCCCAGACTGCACTATTTTAATGTACACACACTTCTTCTTTTTTTTTTTGTCTAGTTATCCTGGAGTCTAGGAATACTACCTGAGGCAGAGTTGCCTTGTCCTGAAGGCAGTATTGCCTTGTCCCAGGTAGTATTCCTAGACTCCCTTCTCTCCAAACCTGGGTATATTGCACACATCTATGGCTCCTAAGGTATCCTATGCCAGCTCTACCACATCAATATACCACTGTGCTGTCACCTAGTTACTCATCTGTCATCACAACCATCTCCCTTATCTCCACAGCAAAGGTCCAAGGCAGTTTCCAACATGTAGTAAGCATTCCAAACAAAGAGTTGTTGGGTTGGGGAAAAATTGGGGAAGCAGTTGTGGAGGGCAGGTCAGGGTCTCTGGAGGTGGTCACTGCAGCTGTGGATTCTGTTCAGTACTGTAGATCGGCACCTGCCCTGGCCCCTGTCAGGATGAAAGAGGCCTATCTCTAGCTGTGCTTCTCCCTGGGATTGCTTCTGACTATGGACAAAAGGAGACTGCTAAACTTTCTAGCCTGAGTCACTGGGTGGCTGGGAAAAGAGAGGGGTCACAGTGACAGGTGTCCCAGAAGTGTACTGCAGGAGAAGAGTCAAGGAAACAGGCCAGGGGCAGTGGTTCACACCTGTAATCCCAGCACCTTGGGAGGCCAAGGCGGGCAGATCACCTGAGGTCAAGAGTTTGAGACCATCCCGGTCAACATGGCGAAACCCTGTTTCTGATAAAAAATACAAGAAAAAAAAAAAAAATGAGCCAGGCATGGTGGTGCATGCCTGTAATCTCAGCTACTCAGGAGGCTGAGGCACAAGAGATCGCTTGAACCTAGAAGGTGGAGGTTGCAGTGAGCTGACAATTGCTCAGTCTCAAAAAAGAAAAAAGGGCTGGCTGTGGGGGCTCACACCTGTAATCCCAGCACTTTGGGAGGCCGAGGCAGGCAGATCACGAGGTCAGGAGATAGAGACCATCCTGGCCAACATGGTGAAACCCCATCTCTACTAAAACTACACAAATTAGCTGGGCATGGCGGCATATGCCTATAGTCCCAGCTACTCGGGAGGCTGAGGCAAGAGAATCACTTGAACCCGGGAGGTGGAGGTTGCAGTGAGCCAAGATTGCGCCACTGCACTCTAGCCTGGCAACAAAGAGAGACTCCATCTAAAAAATAATAATAAATAAAAATAAAAGAAAAAAAAGGAAAAAATAATTCAAACAGCACTTCCCCTGACTCAGAGATTTGCCGCAACTTCTGCAACTTCCACAGGACAGAGGGCAGAGTCCACTTTTCAGTCTTTCTAGACATTTGGTATTCAACATAAAGTCATAGCATTGTTTTCGTGTTTGAAATAGTCTCCTAAGGGTAAATATACCACATAGCTATAACTTTGTTTTTGTTTTTGTTTTGTTTTGTTTTTGAGATACCACTCCTGGCCTATAACCTTGTTTTGATGTTACTTTTTTAATAACCCTGGAATCTGGAATAGTGGAAGTACCCAGAACCCTCTCAAGCTCTGTGAAGCCTTGCTTTACAAGGTGTGGGTGGAGCTTCATAAGTCACTTAATTTCTCCAAGTCTCCTCACACTCCTAACCCTATGGGATTTGCAGATGCAGGTAAAGGGCTTAGGCTTGCCTCACCTAGTGCCCAGCCCTGGAAATAGCAACAGCTCTGACTGACATTGCCTCACTGCACTCCAGCCTGAGCAACAGAGCAAGACACTGTTTCAGAAAATAAACTGTAATTAGAAGAAGTTTTTAAATGCCTTTTGACCACAGACTAGAGAAAATTTCATACATAAAACACACAAACCACAAATTAGGCCATATTAATACTGTATACATTTTTAAAAAATTTTTAAATTACTTCTTAGCTAAGCAGATTCCAAAAATTACTTAAACTTTAACAGCTTTTAACAAACTACAAAATTCACTAAGCCAGGTGCAGTGGATCATGCCTGTAATCCCAGTACTTTGGGAGGCTGAGGCAGGTGGATCATGAGGTCAGGAGTTCAAGACCAGCCTGACCAACACAGTAAAACCTCATCTCTATTAAATATACAAAAATCAGCCAGGCGTGGTGGGTGGCCCCTGTAGTCCCAGACACTCAGGAGGCTGAGACAGGAGAATCGCTTGAACCTAGGACGCGGAGGTTGCAGTGAGCTGAGATCGTGCCACTGCATTCCCGCCTGGGTAACAGAGCAAGATTCCGTCTCAAAAAAATAAAATAAAAATATAAAATGAAGTATACAGAACAATGACTTTCAGTAAATTTACAGGATTGTACAACCCCATCCCTCAAATCCAATACAAAAACATTTCTATTACCCCAAAAAGAACTCTCATGCCCATCTGCAATCCTCGTTCCCACTCCCAGCCAAACTAAACTTATTTTTTGTGTAAGAGAACCATAAGTGAACATAAGAGTCAAACAGATTAGGAGAAGCTATTTGTTTTCTGTTTTTATTTTTTTAAACGGTCTTGCTTTGTCACCAGGCTGGAGTTCAGTGGTGCGATCTTGGCCCACTGCAGCCTTGACCTCCCAGGTTCAAGCCATCCTCCTGCCTCAGCCCCTCAAGTGGCTGGGACTACAGGCATGCGCCACCATGCCCAGCTAATTTTTGTATTTTTTGTAGAGACAGGGTTTCGCCATGTTGCCTGGTCTGGTCTCACCTGAGCTCAAGCGATCTGCTCACATAGGCCTCCCAAAGTGCTAGGATTATGGGTGTAAGCCACGGTGCCCAGCCTGCAATTTTTACAGCTAGAAAAATAAACAGAGTATATGAAGAATTCCTATAAATTGAAGTCAAAAAAAAAAAAGGAAAAAAAGCAATTCACAAAAGAGTAACCTCAGATGGCCAATGAACATGTGAAAAGACATCCTCCCTTCACAATTAATCAGGGAAATTCAAATTAAAATAAGAAATCATTTCACTTTTTTTTTTTTTTTTGAGACAGAGTCTTGCTCTGTCACCCAGGCTGGAGTGCAGTGGTGCAATATTGGCTCACTGCAACCTCTATCTCCCAGGTTCAAGCAATTCCTGTGCCTCAAGTAGCTGGGACTACAGGTGGATGCCACCATGCCCAGCTAATTTTATTTTTGTATTTTTAGTAAAGACGGGGTTTCGCCATGTTGGCCAGGTTGCTCTGAAACTCCTGACCTCAGATGACCTGCCTGCCTCAGCCTCCCAAAGTGCTGGGATTATGGGCACAAGCCACCGCACTCAGTGGCCATTTCACTTTTTGCCATAAAGACTGTCAAAAAATAAAAAGTCTACAAGCTCTGCATTCCTCCCCACCCCCATTTTTTTTCTTTTTTTTTTTTGGTCTTCACTTCTTATCCTTTTCCCCACTGCTTATTATCCCACTCCAGCCATACTGGCCTACATGATGTTCCTCGAATACATCATGCATATATATTCCCAGAGTTCTTTGCACTAGTCATTCCCTCTGCCTAAACATTCTTCGCCCAGATATCCATATGGCCAACTCCCTCATCTCCTTCAAAAGCCTTTGATCAAATGCCTCTTTCTCAATGAAAGGTCTACCCTACCCTACCTAGTTTAAACTGCAACCCCACCTGCACTCTCCACCCTCTTTAATTAGCTCTACTTTTTTTTTTTCCATTAAGGTATTTATCCCCTTCTGGCATATTACATACTTTACTTACTGATGATGTCTACTGTTTAATTATTATTATGCTGTCAGTTACATGAGTATCCTAAGTACCCAGAGTCGTACCTGGCACATGGTAGCTACACAATAAATCTGGTGGAATAAATACATGTACGTTTATGATATACATAACAGACGTATACAGTAGGGTAAATATATAACATATGAAAAAATGTTTATGAAGGGACAAGTTCTTTTTCTTTTAAAATATTAGGGTTGTAAACCAAAAAATTTACATTTCTAATCGAAATCTAGCAAAAACCAGAACAAACGGGTTACGTGGCTTTATGAAGAACAAAATATGTTGCCCACATGACAGAATTCCAAGTCAGCAAATAAAGAGAACATAAAATTCTGTGTTCTAACTCTAAAAAGATTTGATATATGAAAGAAAAATAGGTTTAAATGTAATCAAATGAGTATAGCCACAATAACAAAGACAAAATCAAAGAAAAATGCAAAAGGAAAAAGAAGACAGCCTATGAGGAGGAGGACACAAAAAAGATTAAAAAGGGGAAAAAAATCAGGCAAACACATAAATATTCTCAACTACAAAACATGAATCAGGCCAAGCATGGTAGTTCATGCCTGTAATCCTAGCACTTTGGGAGGCCAAGACTGGAGGATCACTTGAGCCCAAGAGTTTGAGACCAGCATGGGCAACATGGCAAAACCTCATCTCTACCAAAAACAAAAATACAAAAATTAGCCAGGTATGGTGGTGTACACCTACAGTCCCAGCTACTCATCAGGAGACTGAGGTGGGAGGACGGCTTGAGCCCAGGAGGTGGAGGTTGCAACAAGCTGAAATCATACCACTGAACTCCAGCTTGGGTGACAGATTCAGATCCTGTCTCAAAAAAGAAAAAAAAAAAAAAAAAAAAGATGCATCACGCCAGGCATGGTGGCTCACGCCTGTAATCCCAATGCTTTGGAAGGCCAAGGTGGAAGGAATTGCTTGAGGCCAGGAGTTCAAGACCAGTCTGGGCAACACAGCAAGATGCTATCTCAATGACAATAATAATGACAGTCGGGAGAAGAACCAAAGAACCTGTTGAACCAAATTTAGGAGAAATGATATGAGTAGTTTTTTGGGGGTCTATTTTAATGCAACAACATAGCAAGCCTAGAAAGTGACAATGAATAAAAAGCCTTGGCAGAGAAAGAGAGACTGCAATCAGATATGGTGGCGAACAAGGTCAGGACTATTTTAAGAACTAGGAAGGCACTGTCTCCACAGCAATTTCAAGACAATACCTGGTCACCAGATTATTTAGTTGGGCAGGCACAGACACACACTAAAAATGCAGATCAGCAGATATGTACTCTAAGAAGTTCAGTTAGAATTCCAAATTTTTTGGCCAACATACTTTCACAACCTCAGATTAACCACTTGGGTTCAATATGCAATCTTTTTTTTTTTTTTTTTTTTTTAGACAGGGTCTCACACTGTTGTTCAGGCTGGAGTGCTGTGGCGCGACACAGTTCACTGCAACCTCGACGTCCTGGGCTCCCACATCACAAGCCTTCCAAGTAGCTGATAACACAGGCCATGTGCCACCAAGCCTGGCTTTTTTTTTTTTTTTTTTTTTGGTACAGACCGAGTTTCACCATGTTGCCCAGGTAGTCTCGAACTCCTGAGCTCAAGAGATCCGCCCACCTTGGCCTCCCAAAGTGCACCCGGCCACAGTTGCAATGTTTTTATAGAATAAAGTGAAGCATCTTTGGTGCCTTCACATTTCACAGGTACATTTGCAGATTTCCTCAACGTTTCATTAAAAATTAGTTTATAAACCCAGTGTTTCTATTACCTCTTCTAAAATTAAATATATCCAATTAAGCACTAAAAGTATCAAGACAAAGTATCATACCCTTGTTAAAATTCAACTTATTAAACTTGGTAAGTCAGGAATGCTAAGTAAAATTCTGACAACAGTATTTTTGGTTTTGGCAAATGTGTCTTTGATTTGTTTTTTACTGTCTGACACAATACAAAGGAAAAGTAATAAAATTACTTGAACTGAAAAGAGCACAATAAGCTGATAAGTCACTCTAACAGAAAAGAATAACAATAAAACTCGGGCTATACAGCTCTGGATTTTATGAAAACTAATTTCTAATTAATTTCAGAAATAAAAAAGCATTGGCATGGACTTTGACAGGAAAAGATATCAAAACACCTTCAAAAATCACAGACAAAAACACTATAGCAGAAAACATGAAAACACGTTTGTTCTCTAAAGCTTATAACTAAGGGATGCCAATGATTTCTTAAATTCAAGCCCATTCTTCCCTTTGTATGAGACTGTCGGCACTGATATAGACTAGGCATAGTTATGAGGGTGAGAGAGAACAATCTTCCTGTACTTTGAGGAGGAGGGAAATGTAGGGAATGTTCTTCATGTAAGCAGGGCTATCAACTCTACTTGGAACCTATCCTTCCAAGCTACCAGGGACTGGCACATCCCTGAGAAACCAGAAATGTATATAGATGTCTAGAATAATCTGGGAGAAGAAAGAGAGGGAATCTATATAGTCATTTGTCTCTAGAGAAGAAATAAAGGATTGTTTAGATTCCTGGGTCTCATCCCAGGAGCTAGGAAACCTCCTAAGGCCACCTGGCTAAGAACAAACAGGGAAAAAGGAAAAAAGGAAACTTGGCAGGGAACCTGAGATGTGACAGCCCATCAACCAACAGCCAGAACAGAATTAATTTAGGTCAAGGAGAAAATCTAGAATGTACTGAACCTCTTTCCTGTTTTTACTGGATTCCTAAAGATTAGAAACCTGTGCTTCTCTAAATACATTTTTTTTTTTTTTTTTTTTTGGAGACAGAGTCTCACTCTGTCACCCAGGCTGGAGTGCAATAATGTGGGTGACACAGCGAGACTCTTGTCTCAAGTGTCTCAGCTTCAAGTGATTCTTCTGCCTCAGCCTCCCGAGTAGCTGAGACTATAGGCGCATGACACCACATACAGCTCATTTTTGTATTTTTAGTTGGCCAGGCTGGTCTCAAACTCCTGACCTCATGATCCACCCACTTTAGTCTCCTCAAGTGCTGGGATTATAGGCGTGAGCCTCTGCACCCAGCCTAAATACATTTTTAAATAAAGACCCTTTTGAAATCGGCTGTCAAATGTACTAAGTGGGGGAAAGGAGGTATGTGAAGAATTTTCAGAACTGATGTCCAAAGTGATACAAGGGAAATCAAAATGAAATACACAAAAAGAAAGGAGAAACGAAGATGCTCCATCCTTCTCACCTGAAACATTCTCTGCAAATGATTATGCTTTAATAAGAAGCCACCAGATTACCTGTGCTGTGACTAAATAGTATATGTGAGCCATCCCTGAATCAGCTAAGTCTAACCTAGCACATTTACAACTAAATTAAAATACGGTCAAACCTAGAAAGCATACATGTAGAAGGATGGGAGAAATGGTTCTAAAAGGAACACAAAACCAAGCACCACTTAAAATCAGACTGCCTGAACTACTCACATATGAAATGAAGAGCTTCCTGGACTTATTTCCTACTACCAATCCCACTGAAGACGAAAGCGGAAGAGAGAAGCTTCCAAACAACCGAAAGAAAGATGCAAGGGCCTGGTCTCACAGACTAGGTTTCTGCGTGAATGGTAAACTCTGGCTCCTTTTCTTCACCTCTATCCTACTGTAGCTTAACTAAAGTAGTTAAGGACTAAGGCAGAGGTAAACAAGCTCTAAGGTTACTGGGAGACTGGTGTACACACCTCCCTACTGGGGAATTTTTCCTCACCATGTTATCTTTTTTTTTTCTATGAAATCAAATATATTAAATTTGTTAAAGCAGTTCAGGATTTTTTTTTTTTTTTTAACTTTAAGTTCTGAGGTACACGTGCAGATCTTGCAGGATTATTACATAGGTATTCACATGCCACGGTGGTTTGCTGCCTCCATCCCCCCATCACCTACATTAGGTATTTCTCCTGTTATTCCTCCCCAATATCCCCACCCCCGCTATCCCTCCCCTATTCCCCCACCCCCCAACAGACCCCAGTGTATGATGTTTCCCTCCCTGTGTCCATGTGTTCTCATTGTTCAACACCCACTTATGAATGAGAACATGCAGTGTTTGGTTTTCCGTTCTTGTGTCAGTTACCTGCTCTCTCAGCTAGGCAGGGTGGCTCATGCCTGTAATCCTAGAACTTTGGGAGGCCAAGGTGTGCAGATCACTTGAACTCAGGAGTTTGAGACTAGCCTGCAGAACATGGCAAAACCCTGTCTCTACAAAAAAAAAAAAAAAAAATGCAAAAATTAGCCAGGCTTGGTGGCTCATGCCCATAGTCCCAGCTACTTGGGGGACTGAGACAGGAGGACTGCTTGAGCCTGGAAGGCAGAGGCTGCAGTGAGCCAAGATTGCCCCACTACACTCCAACTTGGTTAACAAAGTGAGTCTCTGTCTCAAAAATAAAAAAAAATCAAATTAAAAATTTAAAAATCTGCTCTCTCCATTTCAGAATTTCAGAACACAAATAAAAGAATAGTAACTCTTGTCACTCATGCTAATTTCAATTATCTATAACACTGGTTTTACATATGGGAGTTCATCCTAGGTACAAATCTACTACCTTATATTAGCAATATTCACATGTGTCCTACTATTCAAGAGGGAAAACATGGAAATAAAAATTCCTACACCAAGGAGAGGTGAAGCCAAAGCTCTGGTCACAGCATTGACCTTTTTAGATTATCTGGGGGCTTTATTTAGGACCCCCTATCAAAAATGGTTACTAGTTTAAAACAAGAAAACTCTCCACAGTAAGGAATTACACAACTATTATATAGCTGCTGGCCATCCATTTCTCCATCAGTCGAGAACACTGGTAATGAGGCTGACATACCTATCAAAGACAGTTAACTACCATGATACCTCTGTGGTTTCATACTGTTGGAGCATTCATTATATCCCTGGGGGCTGTAGCTCTCCGTAAGTTTGCTGTGGCTGAACCAAGAAAGAAGGCATATCCAGATTTCTATAGAAATTATGACTTCATGGCCAGGTGTGATGGCTCATGCCTATAATCCCAGCAATTTGGGAGGCCGAGGCAGGCAGATCACCTGAGGTCAAGAGTTCAAGACCAGCCTGGCCAACATGGTGAAACCGTCTCTACTAAAAATAAAAAAAAGTAGCCAGGTATGGTGGCAGGCGCCTGTAATCCCAGCTACTTAGGGGGCTGAGGCAGGAGAACTGCTTGAACGCAGGAGGTGGAAGCTGCAGTGAGCCAAGATCACGCCACTACACTCCAGCCTGGGTGACAGAGCAAGACTCCATCTCAAAAAAACAAACAAAAAAAAAGAAAAGCACTTCTGTCTACCTCATGGACAACCCATAATGATATGGAGACTAACTTTCACCTGCACAAACCCATCAACAACTTCCCAACTTAGAAAAACAGAGAGGTGGAGGCCAGGCGCAGTGGCTCACACCTGTAACTCCAGCACTTTGGGAGACCGAGGTGGGCAGATCACCTGAAGTAAGGAGTTACCAGCCTAGCCAACATGGTAAAACCCCGTCTTTACCAAAAATACAAAAATTAGCTGGGTATGGTAGCAGGCGCCTGTAATCCCTGCTATTCAGGAGGCTGAGACAGAAGAATCACTTGAACCCGGGAGACAGACGTTGCAATTAGCCAAGATCACACCACTACACTCCAGCCTGGGCAACAGTGAGACTCCGTCACCAAAAAAAAAAAAAAAAAGAAAGAAAGAAAGAAAAGAAAAGCGGAGAGGTGGTTCCACAGATACATCATTCCTTAAGAGGAGTTTCCAAACTTCTCCACTCCCTCAACTTCCTTTCCTGACTGTCATGTGACATCAGGAACTGAACAGCCTGAACATGTAGAGCTGTCAGGATTCTGGGAAGTCAGAAACCATGTGAAAAAAAAATCAATGCCACAACTAACAAATTATGTAACCCTTCAATATGCCAATTCACCTATTTTCTCTGTCAGTAGATTTGAGATTACTTATCTACTTCTTAGAGTGAGGTAATATATGAAAAAACACTTTTCAAATATATGCTGTACTGATGCAGCTAAAGCAATGCTAAAGTTTTAAAGTCTAAAAAGTATTGCAGGCCGGGCATGGTGGCTCATGCCTGTAATCCTAGCACTTTGGGAGGCCGAGGCAGGTGGATCATGAGGTCAGGAGTTCGACACCAGCTTGGCCAACATGGCGAAACCCCATCTCTACTAAAATTACAAAAATTAGCTGGGCATGGTGGAGGGCACCTGTAATCCCAGTTACTTGGGAGGCTGAGGCAGGAGAACTGCTTGAACCTGGAAGGTCGAGGGTGCAGTGAGCCAAGATCATGCCACTGCACTCCAGCCTGGGTGACAAGAGCAAGACTCTGTCTCAAAAAAAAAAAAAAATATATCACAAGGGCCTGTAATCCCACTATTTTGGGAAGCCAAGGCAGCAGGATTGCTTAAGCTGTTTGAGACCAGCCTGGGCAATAAAGTGAGATCCCATCTCTACTCTAAAATGCTGATTAATTAAAAACAGTAAAAACACCACCCACAGAATGGCAGAAAATATTTGCAGATCATGTATCTGATAAAGGATTAATATACAGAACATATGAACTACCTGTATAACAACAAAAAAAAATCCCAATTCAAAAATGGGCAAGGGCCTTAGACATTTCTCTAAAGATTCACAAATGGCCAAAAAATATGCAAAAAAGATGCTCAACATCATTAGTCATTAGGGAAATGCAAATCAAAGTCACAATGAGAAACCACTTCACACCCATGCTATAAAAAAAGAAAACACAAAAAATAGAAAATAAGTGTTGGCAAGGATACGAAAAAATTGTAACACTTGTGCACTGCTGGTGAGAATGTAAAGCAGACAGTATGGCAACTCCTCAAAAAGCTAAACATAGAATTACCATATGATTCAACAATTCCACTTTTAGGTCTATATCCAAAAGAACTGAAAGGAGGAATCCAAAACAGATATTTATATACCAATGTTCATAGCATTATTCACAATAACCAAATGGTGTCTACAGCCCATGTCCATCAACAAATAAATGGATAAAGACACGTGGTATATACATACAGTGAAATATTATTCAGCCTTCTAAAAAAGGAATGAAATTCCTGATGCATGTCACAACATGGATGAATCCTGAAAACATTTTGCTAAGTGAAATAAGCCAGGCACAAAAGGGAAAAAAATTGTATAACTCCACTTATATAAAATAAAATAGGGCTGGACGCAGTGGCTCAAGCCTATAATTCCATCACTTTGGGAGGCTAAGGCAGATGGACCGCCTGAGGATAGGAGTTCAAGATCAGCCTGGTCAACATAGTGAAACCCCTTCTCTACTAAAGATACAAAAATTAGCTAGGCATGGTGGAGGGCGCCTGTAATCCCAGTTACTTGGCAGGCTGAGGCAGGAGAACTGCTTGAACCTGGGAGGTGGAGGTTACAGTGAGCCGAGTTCAGGCCACTACAGTGCAGGCTGGGTGACAGAGTGAGACTCGGTCTCAAAAATAAAATAAACCCACGCCTGTAATCCCAGAACTTTGGGAGGCCAAGGTGGGCGGATCACAAGGTCCGGAGATCGAGACCCTCCTGGCTAACATAGTGAAATCCCGTCGCTACTGAAAATACAAAAAATTAGCTGGGCATGGTGGTGCGCGCCTGTAGTCCCAGCTATTTGGGAGGCTGAGGCAGATGAACTGCTTGAACCTGTGAGGCAGAGGTTGCAGTTAGCCGAGATCACACTACTGCACTCCAGCCCGGGCAACAGAGCAAGACTCCATCTCAAAAATAAAATAAAATAGGCAAATTTATTGAGACAAAAAGAAGATTTTTAAGAGTGTACAATGCCGGGCACAGTGGCTCATGCCTGTAATCCCAGCACTTTGGGAGGCCAAGGTAGGTAGATCCCAAGGTCAGGAGTTCAAGAACAGCCTGGCCAACATGGTGAAACTCCGACTCTACTAAAAATACAAAAATTAGCCTGGTGTTGTGGTGCACCCCTGTAATCCCAGTTACTGGGGAGGGTGAGGCAGAAGAATCACTTGAACGCAGGAGCTGGAGGTTGCAGTGAGCCAAGATCACGCCACTATACTCCAGCCTGGGCAACAGAGTGAGACTCTGTCTCAAAAAAAAAAGTGTGTACAAGTGGCTGGGGGAGGTGAGAATGGGGTGCTACTATATAACCGGTAGAGTAGCTATTTGGGGTGATGAAAAAAGTTCTCAAAACAGCACTGTGAATATATTTAATGCCACTGTATCATACACTTCAAATGTTAAATTTGAAGGTTAAAATACTAAATTTTCTTATGTATATTGACTACAATTTAAAAATTTCATTTATGGCCGGGTGCAGTGGCTCACACTTGTAATCCTAGCACTTTGGGAGGCCAAGGTGGGTGGATCACCTGAGGTCAGGAGTTCAAGACCAGCCTGGCCATCATAGTGAAACCCCATTTAAAAAAAAAAAAGAAAAAAAAATTTCATTTACAATAGCATCAAAAATATCAAATGTCTTGGGTCAAATTTAACAAAACATAAAAGAACTCTACACTGAAAACAATCATATAATGTAGCAAGATAGTAAAGAAGACATAAATCAAGAAATATGCCACATATAGCACATGCTTTAGAAGACTCAATATAGTTAAGATGTCAATTCTCCCCAAATGAATCTATAACTTCAATGGAATTGCAACAATAATGCCAGTAGAATTTTTTACAGAAATTGACAAGCTAATTCTAAAATGTATATGGTAATAAAAAGAAATCAGAATATGCAAATAAATCTTAATAAACAATAAGGCGCATTATTCACATTGCCCGATGTCAAGACTTGCTATAAAGCTACAATAGCGGGGTGCTGGCATACAGATAAACAAATAGATCAACAGAACAGAACACAGATTTCAGGAGGCCCGTATCTTCAGAGTCAATTTTTGTTTTTGTTTGCCAGAGACCAATCAGGATATAAGAGTCAATTGTTTTTTTGACAAAAGTAGCAAAGCACACCAATGGGGAGAGAAAATTTTGGTGGTTTTAAACTATGTCAAATTTTCTTACATTCTTCCCTCTAAAAAGCAAAATCCTCCTCTCTCCTTGAGTATAGGTTAGACTTAGTGGCTCATTCTAATGAAAAGAATATGGCAGAAGTGATAGTGTATGACTAGGTCATAAGAGGCAACACGGTTTCTTCCTTACTTTGTCTTAGATCATTTCTGGAGGAGATAACTGCATGCCATGAGGAAACTCAGAGAGTCCTGTGTATAACCTGTTAGCTTGAAAGTAGGGTAAATTAAAAGAGAGAGAGAGCGCGAGTGAGCCCTGGGTAGAGACATAAACGACAAGGAACTGAGGCCTCCTGCCAAGAGCTCTATGAATAAGTCATCTTGAAAACAGATCCTCTAAGCCAAGCATAGTGGCTCACGCCTATAATCTCAATACTTGGGAGGCCAACAAGGAAAGATCACTTGAGCCCAGGAGTTCAAAACTAGCCTGGGCAACAAAGTGAGACCCCATCTCTACAAAAACATAGAAAAAATTAGCCCCACATGGTGGTGCATACCCATAGTTCCAGCTACTTGGGAGGCTGAGGTAGGAGGATCGCTCAAGTCCAGGAGGCCAGGGCTGCAGTAAGTAGTGATCACACCACTGCACTCCAGCCTGGGCCACTTCTGAATTCCTAGGCCTCAGCAACTGAGGTAATAATTGTTTGCTGTTTTAAACTGCTAAGTTTTGGAATAATTTGTTACAAAGCAATAGATAATACACAAGTCTTTTCAACAAATGTTGCAAGTACTGGAACAACCAGATATCCATGTGTGGGAAGAATAAACACCAACACCAATCTCACAAAATAACAAAAATTAACTTAAGATGGCTCAAAGACTAAAATGTAAAAGCTAAAACTATAAAGCTTCTAGGTGAAAACATAAAAAATAAAGTCAGGCTGGGTGCAGTGGCTCACACCTATAATCCCAGCACTATGGGAGGCCAAGGTGGGCAGACCACTTGAGCTTGTCTGTAGTCCTAGCTACTTAGGAGGCTGCAATGGGAGAACGGCTTGAGCCCAGAAAGTTGAGACTGTAGTGAGTGGAGATCGCACAACTGCACTCCAGTCTGGGTGACAGAACCAGACCCTGTCTCAAAAAAAAAAAAAAATAAATGAAGTTATATGATTTACATTACCTGACTTCAAGCCTTGCTAGAAATGTCCAAAACTTAGAGGTAGGCAACGTATCCTCAGACAGGACACAGAAAGCAATAACCATAACAGAAATTATTGATAAATCAGACTTCATAAAAATTGAAAACATCTGATATTTATGTATGTATTTATTATTATTATTATTTTTTGGAGACAGAGTCTCTGTTACCCAGGCTGGAGTACAGTGGCTCAATCTCAGCTCACTGCAACCTCCGCCTCCCAGGTTCAAGTGATTCTCCTGCCTCAGCCTCCTGAGTAGCTGGGACCACAGGCACGAACCACCACGCCCGGCTAATTCTTGTATTTTTAGTAGAGACGGGGTCTCATCATATTGGCCAGGCTGGTCTTGAACTCCCAACCTCGTGATCCACCCACCCTGGCCTCCCAAAGTGCTGGGATTAGAGGCATGAGCCACCGCACCCAGCCTATTTATTTTTTTTAAACAGAGTCTCGCTCTGTTGCCCAGGCTGGAGTGCACTGGTGCAATCTCAGCTCACTGCAACCTCCGCCTCCTGGGTTCAAGAGATTCTCCTGCCTCAGCCTCCCAAGTAGCTGGGATTACAGGCACGTGCCACCATGCCTGGCTAATTTTTGTATTTTTAGTAGAGACGGGGTTTCACCATGTTGGCCAGGTTGGTCATGAACTACTGACCTCAAGTGATCTGCCCGCCTCAGCCTCCCAAAGTGCTGGAATTACAGGCGTGAGCCACTGTGCCCAGCTCTCTTTAAAATGTACCATTAAAAAAACAGGCCAGGCACGGTGGCTCATGCCTGTATTCCTAACATTTTGGGAGGTCCAGGCAAGAGGCCTGCTTGAGGTCAGGAGTTCAAGACCAGCTTAAGCAAATATACTGAGACCCCTATTGCTACAAAAAAAATTTTAAAAGAAAATAAGCTGGGCAAGGTGGTATGTACATGTAGTCCTAGCTACTAGGGAGGCTGAGGCAGGAAGGTTGTTTAAGCCCAGAAGTTAGAGGGTACAGTGAACTATGATCACATTACTACACTCCAATCTAGGTGACAGAGTAAGACCTTGCCTTTATAAAGAAACTAAATAAAAAGCAGACAAAAAATATGGTATCCAGAATACAAAAAGATCTCCTAAATCTCAATTAACACACACAAAAAAACTGCCAGGCACAGTAGTGCACGCCTATAGTCCCAGCTACTTGAAAGGATAAGGCAGAAGGATCCTTTGAGCCCAGAAGTTCAAGTCCAGCTTGGGCAACATAGTTATCTTTTAGAGATAGGGAGGCCCTAACTCTAAAAGACAAATTTCTTTAAAAAAATAAGCCAATTTTTTAAAGAATGGACAAAAGATATGAATAAACACTTCAAAAAGGAAGATACACAAAGACCAATAAGTACAGGAAAAGGTGCTCAATATCATTAGCATTCAAGCAAATAAAAATTAAAACCACAATGAGTTACCGCTATACTTTCACCCAAATGGCTAAAATTAAAAACACACTACAACATATTAAATGTTGCTAAATGTGGAACAACCACAACTCCCAAACATTGTTGATGAGAGTGTAAAAACAGTACAACCATTTTGGAAAAGGTGTTACAGTTTCCTATAAAACTAAACATACATCTATCCTATGACCCAGCAATTCTATTTTCTTCAAGAGCAATGAATGTGTATGTTCACAAAAAAACCTGTGCAAAAAAAATTCATAAAAGCGCTACTCATAAGGCAAACACTGGAAACAGCCCAAATATCTATCAACAGGAGAATAAACAAACTGTAGTGTTAATGCAATGAAACACTACATAGCAATAAAAATAAACTACTGATACAGACAACAGCATGGATAAATTAAAACATTACACTATGTGAAAGAAATCTTACACAAGAGTGGCCAGGTGCCCTGGCTCACACCTGTAATCCCAACACACTGCAAGGCCAAAGACAGAGGATCGCTTAAGCCCAGGAGTTTGAGACCAACCTGGGCAACATGGCAAGATCTCTACCAAAAAAAAAGTTTTTAATTAGATGGGTGCAGCAGTGCACACCTGTAGTCCCAGCTACTTGCGAAGCTAAGGTGGGAAGACCCCTTGAGTCCAGGGTGGGTGCAAGGTGGCAGTGAGCTATAACTGCACCACTGCACTCCAGCCTGGGTGACAAAACAAGACCCCATCCCTAAAATATATATATCTATAATATATATATATAATATATATTACACGTAATATATATATATAATATATATTACACGTCATATATTATATATAATATATATTACACGTAATATATTATATATAATATATATTACACGTAATATATTATATATAATATATATTACAC
>CAUYLG010054102.1:0-19567 GCA_963573385.1 Cacajao melanocephalus | reverse complement strand
CCAGGCCGCAGTGTGTGATGTTCCCCTCCCCGTGCCCATATGTTCTCATTGTTCAACTCCTACGTATGAGTGAGAACATACAGTGCTTGGTGTTCAACTCTCACTTACGGGTGAGAACATGTGGTGTTTGGTTTTCTGTTCCTGTGTTAGTTTGCTGAGAATGATGGTTTTATGAACAGACACTTTTCAAAAGAAGACATTTATGCAGCCAACAAACATATGAAAAGAAGTTCATCATCACTGATCATTAGAGAAATGCAAATGAAAACCACAATGAGATACCATCTTACGTCAGTTAGAATGGCAATCATTAAAAAGTCAGGACACAACAGATGCTGGAGAGGATGTGGAGAAAAAGGAACGCTTTTACACTGTTGGTGGGAGTGTAAATTAGTTCAACCATTGTGGAAGACAGTGTGGTTGAACTAATTTACATAGTTCAAGTTCTACATTTACTGTAGAACTATTCACAACATCAAAGACTTGGAGATGTTTATGTTTATTGTAGCACTATTCACAATAGCAAAGACTTGGAGAATGTGGTTTTTAAGAACTAGAAATAATAAGGTAAAAGACTTGTAGAAGGAGCCCACATGATGTGATAACACTTCTCACTAGCAATATTATGTCTTCAAAATTGCTGTGAGAAGAACTTTTACTATTTTTTTAAATCACTGCCCAGAAAATTTTTTTTTTAAAAAAAGTGACCTTTTAGGTTACCTTTGAGTCACCTTATTTGATTATGAAGAAAATAAGAAATTAAAGCTGGGGAAAGGTGGGTTACTTACCTTTTGAAAACATAGTTTTGGATAAAGAATATTTTAAAAATATATTCCTGCCTGTTCAGAATTTCATCCCAAAATCTAAAACAAGAAAAAAATATAGAAAATGTTAAAATGTGTGAAAGTTTATAAATAATAATTTTATTAAAAAGTTGGATCATTTTAAGTTTCCCATAGTGCCCAATGTGATTATAATTATGTCAAAAATAAAAATACAAATATATACACAAAAATAGAAATCAATACTTAAATGAAATAATATAATTTCTAAGATGGCTAGTATTATATATTTATTATTTTTTTTACTTTAAGGAATTAAATTAATACTAGTACCATATGCAAAAATATCAAATCACTGATTTTATTTAATTAATCACTGAGCAAAAAAAAAAATCTGATTAAGAAAGAAGGCAACTAACATATTAAGAATATATCTGAGTTTAATGATTAATGCAATAGCATTCCCTAATCCAGATTAGAAATGATCAACATTTTGTGAATGTGAGTATATAAATTAATGTGCATGTAAATTGATACTAGTACCATATTATTGGATGGTATTAGTGTTAATTTTCCATGCGATATGTTTTTGAAAATCTCATGTTTTCATCATTTGGTCTCTAAAAGTAATCCAGATAATTTAAGATATTATATGTCTTAGGAAGAAAGCAAGATTATATGTTTTATTAAGGTTAAATCTCTGTGAGAAAAGGTAGCTATGGTAGAGAGGACAATTCAAAGAGAAAAATGGCTAAATTGTCTTTAATTGGCCAACTTTTGTTGTTATTGTTTGTTCTCTGTTGCAGGCTGTACTAGAATGCGTATTAGACAAACAGAATTTGCTCTGCTTCGAATTGGTTACCCATTGCTGTATATTATTTTTAAACTTCTCAGCATTAAAAAACAAATATTTACTATCTCAGAGTTACTGTGGTTCAGGAATGTGGGTGTTATTTAGCTGGGAGCCTTTGGCTCAAGCTTTCTCAAGAAGTTGCAGTCAAACTGTTGGCAGGAGTTGCAGCCCCATCTGAAGGTTCCACTGAGCTGGGGAATCTATTTCCAAGCTAATTCATATGGCTTATGCCTGGCCTTGGTCCCTAAACATAAAGACTTCATCATAAACTGCCTAGGATCTTCATGGCATGGAAGCTGAAAATGAGACAGAGATAGACAGAGTTAGATGGAGATACAGAGAGAAATCACCCCAGATGGAAGTCACAATCTTTTTATAACCCAACTAAGAGTTGCCATCATGTGTCTTCTGCCAATTCATGTCAGAAATGAATTAGTAAGTCTAGTCCACACTCAAGGGGACAGGATTATTACACACAGGCATGAATACCAGAAATCCAGAATCACTCAGGGTTATCTTAGAGACTCCCACCACAGCTCGCATCAGTTTTTCCATCACCAAGACTCACCTTGGCCCTTCAGGGAGTCTGATCTTACTACTTGCCTTGCACCTATGTTGGCTGTCACATACACTCACATTCACAAAATATTGATCATTTCTAATCTGGATTAGGGAATGCTAATGCATTAACCAGATTTATTCTTAATATGTTAGTTGCCTTCTTTCTTAATCAGAATTTTTTTGCTGAGTGATTAATCAAAAAAAAATCAGTGGTTTGAGGGTCTGTAAGAAAACCACATTTCTAATTATTTATATTGAGTAACTGATCTAAAATGATAGGCAACAGATATTGAGCTGATTTGTGTTGAGTAGCATAAAAACAGCCGTCGTTTCTACAATAGTTTTATAAAACGAATCTTGATGACTAAATGCTTAGAAGTGTAAAGCATATTCATAAATACAGTTCAATGTGTAGGCAGTAAGTGCCATAAGTAATCTTACAATTCTAGATATTTCTTACGGCTGAAACGGAAAATAAGCAACTTAACCTAGAACTAAGATTAAACCCTGTGGTATTAGTAAATAACCGTAAGTTTAAATCCTTAGCTTAATTTTAGAATGAGAATGACATAAGCTTTTTACTCACATAAGACTCTTTTGAATTTTCCACGTTATCTACCAAATATAGCCACTGCAAACCTGTTCTGATTGATAATTGTGGTTAAGTTTGTAATTTACTCATTGATATTCATTGTTTGACTTTTTTCTCCCTTAAGTACCTAAGACTTATTTTAAAGTAGCACACCCTTTATTTTGTAGAATTAGTCTGCTCATCCTTTCTCCCACTATAATATATAGTCCCTAAAGGAGCTGCCATTTCCTTAAATAACCTGCCTTCTCCCAGCCATCTAGAGTCGGGGCCCAGAATCATGTTCAGGTTTCTGTTGTACTCTATTCTCCTGAGCACAGTTGTTGGTTTTGGATTAGACACGTGACCAAAGGTGAGCCAATCAGAACTTTACTCTGTGATATTTTGAATAAGCTAAAAGAAGAGCCCTTTCCTCTCATGTGACAAAGATTAGAAGCTGAGAACCTTGGTCTGCTGTCTCCACTGCTCCAGAGACACGGAAATGGGTGGTCTGAATGAAGCCGACTCCTAGAGTCAAGAGCCAGGTTATTTTACAGTCTCTGGTTTCAGTTATCTCTAAGGTCAGCTCTGCCTGATGTTGCCAGATTTGTTGCAAGGGTCATACCTTTTTTTTTTTCTTAATAAATTTTTGTCTAGGCACATCTAAATTATGTTAATATTACTAGATATCATCACATCATAGCTCAGTCAGATATATTCACATTACATATATTAGAAGGTAATAATATGAATGAAATAAAGAGTTAGACAAGTAAAATGGAAAATAAATAGGTTAAGAAAACTAAATAATCCATTCATATAAGCTAACAGTAAGTGATAAAGAAATATAATTTGAATGAACTTGCAGAATAACTGAGTTTGAGTGAGTTTTGATTTGATTAACTGAATTTGAGCAAATTATTAATTTATATTAAAAAAGATAAAAGGCTATAGTTTATTGACAGCTTATTACAAGCCAGATGCTGAACCATGGTTTGAACTTATGTGGATAAAACTTCTTAATTATTACCTTTGTTTAAGCAATGCTGTGACATAAGTATTATTTTCATTTTACTGATGAAGAAACCGAGTCTAATAGAAGTGACTACCCTTACTCTAGGCTTTCTAGTAAGTGCAGTCAGGATTTGAACTGTTTAAGTTCAAGTACTTATTAATGCCAGGCTAGGCAGATTACAGATTATTTTTGTTGTGTAGGCAGTTGAGAGATACTATTTTTAGATTGTTTGTTTCTCTGTATGTGTTTCAAGCAAGATCTACCTTTGTGAAAGCTCTATTTTTAGAAGATGAGTTTTCACAGCAGTGTGCAGAAATGGATTGGAGAAAGGCCAGCATATGTTAGGAAGCCATTCAATAGGCTAAAGCAGCAGCCCATGTGCAGATGATACTGGGAAACATTTAAAATAAGCAAAGCTACAGACTTCGATGAGTGAGCGAAACTTCCCGCTCAGTAAAATGCAGGACCAGATTTTGTATGTATGACTTACTATTCCCCAGGCAATGTATATGTTAGAAAATCTTATTGTTAGGGGAAATGTATAATACTTCTTATCTGATCAGTGTCAACAGCATCAAATGTGACCTTTCCTCATAGAATAGTAAGTAAAAGATGAAGGGTCATTGGAACAGATTCAGTGATATTGTGCTACCCAGCTTGGATCACATGGAATTGCTGGATTGATTTACAGTTACTACTTGGTCCTATCTTCCCATATATGTGGAAAACTACATATATGTTTAGCTTGTATCACATTACTCCTAATTTTTTCCACTTTGCTTATATTTTGAAATTATTTGGAAGACAGGGAGTTATTTAACAAATCTTATCATAGTCCTGGTGAAGATGACACACCTTTACTATGTTGAATTTTTCTCTACCTCCTTGGGAAGGAATGTAACACAAAGATAGAGCAAAGGGAAGTTCCCAGACATCCTGACTTTCAAATTGAATATTCAGCCACAAGCTGAACACTTGTGTGCAATAAATCAAGAATGCAACATTTTATTCAGATGCCATGCATTAAAGCCAATTTAGAGCCCCGGATATTACTAAGTACCTTGGAGGAGTCTGTAACAGAAACAATAGACTTTACAATTATTGTGAAAAGATGGTGAGAGCCTGCTCTGCCCCAGTGAAACACTTCTTCATCCACAGTAACTATCTGGCTTCACTCCGGGCTATGCATGTGTCAGCAACACATCTGATGGCCTCCCCAGTTCTGGGACTCTTTTCAGAGATAAGGGTATCGAATGACAATTTTAATGTTCTCCAGTTCTGAGTCACTCACCAGAGTGAAAATACAACTTCAACTGCATGTAAAGACTGTAGTATTATCTTAGGAAAAGAGAGAGGAAGAACTCATTGGAGGAATGATACCATGTTAATTAAAGCATTCAAAGCCACTTAATATTAGCATACCATTTGAATTAAATATACTAATAACTTTGTTCAAATTAGTGAGTTTATGAATTTACATTAGTCAACTGTATATACAGGTATAGACATGTTCCTGTTGATGCCATGAATATTTTCAGAATTTTTTTAAAGGAGAAATTTTAAAATGACAGTCTGATTTTGAATGGCCTAAAAGGTGTTGCGCTTCAAGCACATTTGCTTAACATTCCATGGAAGTAAAAACTCTGTGTGTGTGTGTGTGTGTGTGTGTGTGTGTATGTGTGTGTGTGTAGTCCATATCAAAGAATGGGAGGTGTTCTTTAGCCACTCCTTGGTATTCCTAATTATCGATTATTTTACATTTTTAGGATGTCTGTTAGAGCCTGCGTTGATTCAAGCTTAACACAACTATTGCGTAGCTTGAAACTTCAGTCAATTTTAAATTATTTTATCTATCCAACATCAAACAAATATCCTAACTGAAAACAGAAATAAGAGAATTGGTCATTTGTGGCACTAGATAATCATAGCCCAAAGCTACATTACTATAGTAAGAATAAGCAATCATGTTAAAAACCAAATATGTAATTTAATCATCTGTAAAAATCAGAGAAAGCCATAGGAACTACTTCAGAGTTTATCTAGAAATGTATTAGTAGAAATTATAAATATTCAAAATTGATATTTTAGATAAATAAATTTGGTCTCTCTACAATGAATTCTGTACACTTTAAAAATATTGCTTCCAGAGTTTTTTTTAAAAAATTTGTACTTTAGACAATAAGGAAAGTGGATTTTGCTGATAGCCTATTGCAAACCAACTTGTAATGACAGCTCATAATTATCGAGTGCTTACAATGTGCCCAGCGCTATAGTCTACAATGTATTTTATCAGTATCCAAGATTTTGATGAGAAAATAACTACAAATAGATTAAGTAATTTGACCAGGGTGATAATATAAGAATTGGAGCCATAATTTGAACTTGAGCAGTTTCATTACAGAACATTTGTGTGTAACCTTTATCCTAAATTGTCTCTCTTGGAGGAATCATGGACAAAGGAACTATGTGATTAACTGTGAATGACCTGTTAATAAAATTGCAATTAAAAAAGAAACTCAATAATAATAATTTTCTTATTTATTTGCTTAAATGTTGCAGTTTTGGCCATAGGAAGCTCTTTCAGTAGATTCCCGTCTGTGTCCCTTTGACTTACTGTAAACTACAAACATCTTTCCTTTGTAATTTTGTCGTGAACACTTTTTTTTTTTTTTGAGACAGGGTCTCGCTCTGTCACCTTGGCTAGAGTAGAATGGCACTCAGCTTACTACAACCTCACCCTTCTGGGCTGAAGCGATTCTCCCTTCTCAGCCCTGCAAGTAGCTGAGACCACAGGTGCACCACCATGCCTGGCTAATTTTTGTATTTTTTGTAGAGACAGGTTTTGCTATGTTGCCCAGGTGGGTCTCGAACTCCTGAGCTCAACCAATCCGTAGGCTTCCAATTGCTGGGATTATAGGCGTGAACCATTGTGCCTGGCCTGTTTTAAACACTGTTTTATGGCTCTTCAGTGTGCTCTAGGTTCATCTAATATATTCATGTCCCAGTCTTAGAATTAACCATTTCTCCCAGGCATAATTGGAGAATTGTATTGGACATAACTGGGTGATAGTTGTGCTTGTTGCTACTGGGATGTCATTGTCGTAGGCCCTAAGTATATGACAAGAAAATATATTCTTGTATACTAACACATGTATATAGACACATCTATAACTATTGCCATATGTATCCATCTATATCTATATTAAGCTAAACATAAGTTCATACTGTTGTCTCCAACTCTGATTTATTAACATGTGAAACATTGTAGCCTCTTTCCTTGCCTGTCTGCATTTTCCAATTCCAATAATGAGAAACCTGGCTCTGGCCATCAGTAATCCGTTTACTTAGCTGTTTAATTTTAGTATAGAGTTTTCAGAATTGTTTGCCTGTACTCATATGAAAAACAACTTTAACAACTAGAGCATTGTGCTCATGTATAGTTCCTTTTGCCTTTAGTCTTAGTCTCTACTCATTTCTAAAGTTACTTAAGTCAATACCTCTTCCCCACCTGCCTAAGTAAAGTAATTTCATATATTTGTAACACAGTTAGATTTTGTTATCATAGTATTCATTCTATTCTGGGATCCACTGATGTTCTAAATTATTTTTTTAATTGCATATATTAATATTCACTTTGTGCTTTAAAGTTTATGTAGATTTTAAACATTTTACAGTATTAAATATCTACCACTGCAGTATCCTAAAAAATAGTTTTATAAATAAATGAGTAGAAAAGTATGGACAAATTTCCAGTGTAGAAAATTCCAAATAAATTATGTATATATTATACATTCAGGAAGATGGAATATAACTCCCCATTTCTTAAGTATAGATTGCACATAGTGACTTTCTTCTTAAGAGTACAGTTTGAAAAGAAGGAAAAAGAGTAACTTAATTGTGGAGCAACCTGACAAACTACTTCAACTTGGTGATCAAGATTAACATCAACAGTTAATGCCAACATGTTATTGGCATGAGACCCCCCAACATGATGTGATGAGAATGGCCCTTTTATCTCTTGATCTTCCTCCTAAAAACCAATAGCCCCAGTCTATTTATGAGAAAAAACACCAAAGCCAAGTTGAGGGATATTCTACAAAATATCTGATTAGTACTTTTCAAAATGGTAAAGGTCATCAGAAATAAGGCATGTCTGAGAAATTATCACAGTATGGAGGAGTCTAAGGAGACAGGGTGACCAAATGCAATGTGGTATCTTAGATAGGATCCTGGAACAGAAAAAGGACATTTGATAAAAAGTAAGTAAATCTGAATAAAGAATAAGCTTTACTTCATAATAATATGTTAATATGGCTGATTAATCTTGAACAGTGTACACATATAAAAGATGCTAATTATAAGAGAAACTGGTTGTGCGTTTGGGGAGGAAAATATATGAAAACTTCTATCTTTATGTAACTTTTCTATGTATCTAAAACTATTCCACTATAAAAAGTTTCTTTAAAAAATATATAACATATGAGGCACACCTTTAAAAGAAGCATAACTATGGCACCAATCAACTTCTTTTAAACTGGGTACATATGCATCAAAGTGATGATGAGAAATTTCATGTAAAGAGTAACTCTTAAAACTCCAAACTAGAATTTGAAAAAAGGCAGACACAGGTAATCTGAAGGCAACAGGTCATTGCAAATTGGAGGTGAGTTTGGGGAAATGTTTGGATGGAATTTTTAAAATATGCCAAGATACTGAATGCATGTGAGAAAGATATGCAGTTTAATGATCTCTATTTTCAGGAATACAAATATTTGAAGTGTGTAATTGGCAAATAAGATTTAAACAAATCTAATCTTCACAGGTTTCTGGAAAAAGATGATAGTGCTTTTCAGAGAAGATGTTAATGCATCTGCTGAACTCTGTTGGCCCACTATAGTATTTTCCTTAAGAGGGCCAAGCATTGCAAGATTAGTTAATGTAATTTTACTTCCCCAATTCTATAGACTTCACTGAATTCTAAATAGAAGACTTATTCAAAGGTACTGGCTTTTTCATATCTTTGAAAATAAGGGATTTTCAAACAACCAGAGAATTTTCTTTCCTTCCAGGAGCCAAGATGTTTTATATTCCTATCATCTGCATGGATGAATTCATAGGATATTTTATTTTCCTTCTTTGTTAGGCAGGATGGGTCTGAAACATTTCTTCTGTCTGACCATGAGAAATCTGTGATATTTCATAAACTCGAATTTACACACTAGTAATAACCAATTGATCTTACACATTTAAACTGAGCACGTTTATTCTCTTTTATTGTGATTTTTAAAAATATTAATTTTCTGGGAGTGAGGAAGGAAGGGCACAAGAAAGATGTACCAGCTTTTTCAAAGACTGTATGACAGTTGTGACTCTAAAAGAATCCGCAAGGTGACAGTAATCTCTTTCACAAAGAAAAATGAGGGCTTGCTAATTTTTGAACAAGCCTAGGATATGTGAAAAGATTACATTCTAGCAAGTAGTCACATCACACTTTCGGTTGGTTGTAAGATAGGCAGAGCTCATCCTGGAGGGAGAGATCTTGGCAACCACTGCAGCCAGATCCTTAAAATGGCCGCCAAACTTCCATCTTCTAGTGACTAATTCTTACACAGATTTTTGCTTAAATATAGCATCATGAATGCACAGCTGCAGAGGATGTGCAAAACAGCCAAATTGTACACATTGCAATCTGTGAGGAGATTTTTCTTTCTTTTTATGTCTGGGGTGTTGTTTCAAACAACCATGTGGATGCTGTCTTTGGCAATCTGCCATTTCTCTAGCACATTCATAAAACAATTGGAATAGCAATACCTGGGTGCTGTTCCCAGAGAGGCATATAATGTGGAACAGCTGCTCTTCTATTGAAATCATTATCGAGTGTCAGCCTGAGATATGAGTGGCCACTGGTTTAAGGATCACTGATGAATAATGACTAAATGGGTTTTCAAAAAAGCAACTTGAGGTTCCCCCTCTCTGTCTTGCATTTTTGCACAGGAGCTGACTGTTGAAAAGCTCAAGAAGAAACTTAAATGTCATTTGGAAATACTGTCCTATCAACTTTGGCACAAAATATAACAGCTATGTCCATGTTAAGTAGTGAGTTTGGAGGTATCAAGATTTCTAAGGAGTATAGCTTATGGAATATGTATAATTGGAAACAGAGAAATTAGAAATTACCATAAATTTACAGACCTGTGAAGTAAATTATTACATTGCTGAAAATAAAAATTATTAATCCTATCACTTGGCAATAGGTTGTGTGCATGTGTGTGTGTGTACACGCACATGTGTGACATTCCATTCTATCTGTAGCATATTTAGTAAATATTTTAGTAAACATTCATCACACACCATCTATATATGTTAGCCAGTGAACTAGAAAAGAAGCTATTAATTGAATGGAGCGTGGACATGCATTCCTTTATGGAGTTTATTTTTTATCAGGGGAGACAGAATCTCACATGGCAATGTGATAAAGTTATTAGAGTTATGAATATAGGTCTTTCTTCCTTTTAAACTCCCAAAGCATCCATATTGCTTAAGATTCAGGAGACTACAACAGTGTCAGAGAAAATAACATTTGGGCTGTTAGTTGAAGAATCAGTAGGTCATCAAGTTCAGCAGATTCTATGCAGCGAGAAGTGTAGAAGAATGTTGGAGGGGAGTGTTTCAGAGGCTAATAATATGGTCTACAAAGGAGGGAGAAAACTACAAAGATTATTATTGGAGCACAAGAATGACAAAAAGTGAGTATGAAGCAGCGAGAAGCTGAGACTGAAGACAGGGGTGGCCAATAAATGTGTATATGTGCTCAGAGGTTTGGACTCACCGTTGTGGGCCAAACTTGCCCCGTGTATCATGCACAATCATTCCCTAAAAACACTCTGTTGAAAAAAGGTTTTCAATGGACACATGTGTTGGTTCTCATCTTAGAGACTCACAATGACATTAGGAAATAAAAAGCTTGAAGGAGACTTATAATAAAGAAGGCAGTGTAACAAGACAACAGGGAGCCAGTCAAAAGATTTAAAGCAAGAAAATGTGTAAGTTTACTTTTAGAAGAAAATTATGCGAGAATTGTGGGAAATAAACTGCAACAAAGAAGTTGGAGAAGAAAGCAGTAACACTTGAGTCCATGGGACCATGATGAGACTCAAAGAAAGAAGTGACAATAGGAATCAAATGGATCAGAAATGTATCTCAGAAAAAAAATGAATCTACTCCATGAGAATAATGAGAGATGTAAATCCAATGTCATGTTTTCTATTGGACCACAATACGTTTTCAGAAGCAGTACATCACCATATTGTTGGTGATAAAATTAACTATCATAAGTTGAATGCCTATTCTGTGTCTCACACTGCACATGACATTTGAAAAATCATATCTTATTACTTTTTCACAATAATCTAGAAAAGTAGGTGTTATTGAAAGAAATAATTCTCATAAAGGTTAGGTAATCTAGCCCAAATCATAAACTTAGTAACTAACCAAGCTGTATTATGGTACTGATTTTCTGACTCCAGAGATTATGTAATTATAACACCGGCATCAAGTACAGACGTTGCAGAATAACTCCTGCCTAAAAGGGACACCCCAATGCAAATGCAGATGGAAGAAAGGTGATATTCACTAAGTCTGACATTCTGCCTGGAGAAGAGAGCCTTTTAAAACTCATGCAGTGATGCTTTGAGGGCTGGAGAGTTTGCCAATAGTAATGGGGAAAAGGTAGGTGTTTAGAAAATATAATTGTAGCTAATGGTTTGCAGTACTGCTCTACCCTTCAAGAGGCCATTCAACCAGTAATCTCAGTTTTTCTCAAGTTTTCAAAAAATCAGAATGAAGAATAGAGTCATTTTAGCCAAAACCGATGGCATTAAAGCCCATATACAAGTATTCATGAATCCAACTTACTTGAGAATATTTTGGATTCTCACAGGGACCCTAATTTTATTCATTTCAGATCTAATTCTTAAGTGAGTTTGCAATTGAATTTCTTAGATGGCAGCAATAGAATGCAAACTCAGTCATGAGCATGAGGGGCAGCTCCCAGAGCCAGTGCAGGAAGAGAAGCAAGGAATGATTATGGAGCAAGGCAGAAGATGTCTGTAGAAGCCTAGGAAAAAAAGGGTCACCATTTCTAGAAGAAAATAATATTCAAAGAACAGAGCCAGCACATGCTAAGGAGAACATTCAGAAAGAACATACATATATAACATGATGAGAACAAAGTGGCAAGGGCACACTCTATTTATTTATTCTACAAAGTGTATTAGGTGCCTTCTAGGTATCAGGCTCCTGCTTAAAATTGGGAAAGCAGAAATGCACAAGACATGAAATATGTACAGAAATGCTGATGAGATATTCCTTACCCAGCCCCTGCAGTACAGACTTAAGACATTCTTTCTTTCTCACCAAGAAATCCTCTCCAGCAGCATACCTGAGGGGATGCCAAAGAGTTAGATCCCAGTGTAGTGTATGTGAATGTGACCACAGCTATAGAACATGATGGGAATCAGATTGATCGTTTAAGAGATGCTTGAGCTTACAATCCTGCCAGGTTTTTTTTTACGGTATTTAATGGTTCCTGAGTGATTTTTGACAGCAGCAGACTTTTTTATTTTTCATTTGTTAAAAAAAAAAAAAACCTTTAATTGATTGATTCCAGTTGGCCTGGAACTACTGTCTCTTCCTTTAAGAACTGAAGCAGTATATCCTGGAATCTACCTCCTTGTGAGAACTAGCAAAAGATTTGAAAGAGAGAAGTGAAGACAGTTTTTAATATCTACAGGCGGTTATAGATGGGTGAACATAGACAGATGAGAGATTCCCAAATAAAATTTGAAAACTCTTTTTTCTTAATGATAAATTCTCTAATAAATAATACTGTAAAACATATTAATGATAACAGTCTAAAACTATGTTTATTATAAAACAGCTGCACAGACAGTAAAACTATTTTTGAGATTAAATTCAGTTTCACCTTTAAGGAAGGATTTGCACAGAGTTAATTTACAGTAGCATGTCAGACAATGTCTCTTTCTCAGGAGAAATTCTATAACTGTTCTAATATATAGCTGGATAAGAAAATGAGCTCTGAGCACCTAATCAGGATACCCTTAACAATTCACTTTCTTTGATATCATGCCAATAATCACAACTTTAACAGGAATTAAGACATTTCCAAAAAAGGAGAGGGGAAGAGAGGCTTTCCATGATCACAATGTAGTAACAGAACTGCTTGTCCTTTAACCAACTACCCACACCAACTTGATCATCATTCTTCGGGCCAACTAAGGTATAAGCCAGGTGTTTTTGTAGGTGATAGAGATAGAGGAATAAAATATGAATGTAATCAGAGAGAAACACAAAAGACAAACTTCACTTGATTCCTCATATTGCAGAGAGAGGCAAGCCTGAATATGTTCACAGTAACATGACTATGATGGGCACTTTTCTACCACCATCTACAGAGACACCATTAACTGAATTAAACAAAGTTGCCCCCATGAGGGAAAGAGTAATTGTATTCATAAGAAATACTGAAGGATTTTACAATAACAAACATTTAAACAGCCAAGCATTTTTCTTATGGGTGTCTGAAAGAAAATCAGAGGAAACAGCTTATCAGCCAATATAACTTTTTCGCTGGGGCCGAAGCATTATGTCCTTTAAACTGAGTAGATTAATGTTGATATTCATTGTAATCCTACTTTAAAATGTCAAACTAGGATTGAGAGCTAGCTCTCTCATTTTGGAGATTCATTCATAGTAACATTTTATAGTATAATGGTCAAGTAGTTAACAAGTCATTAATTGCAAGTACTGTGTATTGAAAAGACATACCAAAACAAACTGTTTTCTTAATAGCAAATAAATGGAAGAAAAACATTCATGCCTGTGACATTTCCTCTGCATTAAAAATCCCTCCTGTAGGACTTTGCCAGAGTAAATATATTTCATTCACATGCCGAGAAAGGTACTGTGGCTATGTAGCTGAATCAAAATTTTGAGTAGTTTCAAAACACAATTTGATTTTCTCTGGCTTTTCATTTTTGACTTTATCTCCAAATCTATTTACATTGATTGAAGCTTTAGAATGGTTTCAATCATGCTCCAGATCCTTAAATGTCTCCATCTGAATCGACATCAACGGAAGTGAGATATAGCCCCTGTTACAAACATCGCCAAGCCAGGGATTTTACCACAAGTCTTGGATTTCCTTTGCTGACAATAGCCAAAGAAACATTTATCCAGACCCTTTTCTTCCCAGCCACTAAAACACAATTCAGGTTCTGATATTCCAAGACATTATTTACCTCCTTCTCTCCATGATGTAAGTACGTGACTGTTTCCTTCAAGGATGAAACCTGAAGAATTTCAGGAGCTAATTGTCACCAGCACTTAGAAGTCTAATCGCAACGATAAAGAGGTATTGTTTAGCCTTTACACTTTTCTAAAGTGGCTATATTGAAAGCATGAAATATTATTTCAGGCATGTCAGAGAGTGAATACATGTTTTTCATATTTGATTCAAATGAGGCCTTTTTAGATCTAATGCTTAATTGCAAGATTAATGCAAGCTATAATCAATACCGTCAAATTTCAGCACTTTCCTGATGTTAATACTGAAGGTCCAGAAGGGAAAATAATTGTACATTTAAAAATACAGAGAAGGCAATAATGCTTTTTGACAGCTTGTGGTACTGATCCCTAACCATTATGGCTTGATAAAACAAATACAATTTTACTTGAAATTTGGGATCATTATCTCTCCCTATAAAGATGAAAAGTATTGTCACATGGTATTCCCAGGTTCTACCATCCACTAAAGTGGGTAGCCAACGTGTTTATCGTTGCCTGTAAAATATAATCCCATGGACATAACCCAATGTTCTATTGGTGTGCTTTGCTTTCTTAGTGATTGTCATGAACATTTCAGACTGCAGGGAAGACTGAGGCTAAACACAAAGCTGGACGATTCTCAGGAGCAAAAACAGCCAAGTTGCAAATACACTGAACTTCAAACACAAATCTAATCACATCTGTTTATCAAGGTAGAAGTCCCATTGCATCAACATGTTACACACAGACTGGTTGCTTCAGGCCAGGAGGATCTCTAGTCACATGTTATGCTCAAGAAACTTTTAAATACATTTTGTGTTTATAGAAGGTCCTCAAAAAAGTAGGGACAGCAGTTAAGGTTAAAGGAAAGGCTGGTCTTCAGAGTCCATCACCCTGGTTTTCTATCTTAGCTACTATGGTCCGTGTGTGTGATCTTGGGTAACTTATTATTCTCATTGAGTTCAGTGTCTACATCTATAAAATATAAAACTAATATCTAATATAACTAATCTGTCATGAAAAGCTTGTGAATATTCAATAAGTTAAAGAGTAAAAAGCACCTGGCTTGATAAATGGTTTTATCAAAGCATCAGAATTTTCTTAGAATTGCTTCTAAATTTTAAGAAGAATAGTTCTCTCTTTTTACCTCCTCACATTCATCTTTCCCCACCCCATACACACAAAAAAATTATCATATTAGAGGCAAGACTAATAGATCTCACAGGGATGGGTAGATGTATGCTTATTCTTGGGTTCTGTGTCAGCATCTCTTATTTAAGACCCTAGCTGGTCATCCCTACAAAAAAAGGGAAATTCTCAATGATAAATAAATAAGCCTAGTTCTCCACTGAGAGCAGCAAATTCCCTGCCTGAGAGATTTCCTTGGCTTCCAGGAAAAGATGTATGCTGCACTTTTCTTTCAAAAGGCCCCCATGAGAGAATATTTATCATCTTTAAAGCAAAGAGGCTGTGAGCAGCTGTGCCCATTCTACCACTGAGCCATGGAAAACCGAGCCTTGGAGAACACTCTAAAACCACATGCAGTCAGAGGGCACACCACAGGCTTTTAACTAACATTTTTAAAGGCTGTGTGCCAAGAGCCAGATCCAATTGATACCAAGTCGTCTAAACAATTCTACACCAATATGCCCACCTGTTCTGTTATGCAATAACCATGAAAGTTTCTCTTCATTGCAGCAAAAGTAGAGTCCCATGAGGCTCTCCCAAACCATGCCTATTTTGCATCTCAAGCCAACAGAGTGATGTTCTATCATTACATTCTTAATTGAATACTCACCAAATGCAATTGAATCTCTTTTCCTGGAGTGTTTCATAGCATGTCGCTAACTTCAGAAAATTCTGTTTCTCTCCATTCCCTTCTTCTAAATTAAAATGTTTGCATTTATTTCACTTTTCGGTATGTTCAGTATTTAAAATGTTCATTGGCTATAAACTTTAAAGTGCTTTGTGAATCACTCATCAGGTCAATAACTGCACAAAATATGAAATGCTCTAACATTTACTTATTGCAAGTATAAGTAGAGGATTACATTTAAGGTGAGAAGTTTTACAGAGTTGGTGTGGGTCTGCTATTCTGATCCAGTGAGATCCTTCGGATTGGAAGGAGCCATCTGAATTTTGAGATGATTGACACAAGTTTCTAATAAGACATTCTGAAAGGAGTATTAATATTCTAAATGGCCCTGATTTCTAAGTTCAGAAACTCCCATCTGAGCCAATTAGCTGGAAATGATTGCACATATATTGGAATTAATACCCTGCATTGGTTTTCCCAATCACGGCATAACTGCAAAGGTCGATTTCAATTGGTTGCTAAATGTTCCTATTAATATAAAAATGGAAGTTAAAAATGGTATCACCTATTTGTTTTTAAAGTCTTTAGTCAATTATAAAGCATTCATCATGCTTTATGAAAAAATCTCTTAATGTAAACAGTCTTTCAATATGTTATATAACTGAACAAATAAATAACCTTGGGATCTTGGAGGCTTTTACACTATTAAATAAAATTTAGAGGAGGCCATTGGTTTGGACTGAGCTCCTGCACTAGGCCCAACAGACTGAGCCAAAACTGAGTCACTCATGCTGTATTTCCATACCACAAAGTCGAAATTAAATTGTATATCTGACTTTCAAAGAATAGAGAGAGAATAGCCAAATTCCCAAGCAAGCCATTCTTGCATCATGATGAAGAAATCCCTTCTGTTTAACCTTTACAAAGAACCTTTGAAAGGACCAATCTGCTTCTTGTCTTCTGTTTCTGTTTCTTCAGCTCCTTTTTGTCTATAAAGCTAAACATCTCTATTCAGCTCATGGAAACACTCATTTTTCTTTATAGAATGTGGTGTTGCCTGATTCTAGCATTGCAAATAAAAGCCAAATAAGATCTTTAAACTAATTTTTTGTGATTTTGTCTTTGACAACACCATCATAATGTTTTAAGTAAAACCCACTTTTGCTAAATTGTCTTGCAGAATTAAACAATGACTCCTTTATATTTTACCAAAGGTAAATGTTCTAAAATTATTAAGTCTTTCCCCATTGGACTTACTTGCCTAACGAAATCTTAGTGCCATCTTAAAAGAATCATGAAATATATATTTTTTCTAAATGATTTATTCTCAGTGAATTTGCAAAATATTTAAAGCCTAGTCTTTCATCTAGTTTCAACGACTGCAGGGAAACTTACGGAGAAGTAGAAAAAGGCTACATACTGATATTTCTACAAAGGAAAACATATTTCATGTTCTTCTGACTTAGTCAGTGGTTAAATGAAGAAATCAGCGATCACCTAAAGAAAATCATTTGTTATCAGTGTGTGGAAAGGGAAGGGGTTTATAATTGCTTGGCCCAGAGTCAGGAGTTACATACACATCTGCCCTCAAAGAAAGCAAGCATTCCGAGTGCTAATCAATCAATCAATTCACAAGGAAATGACAGAAGAAGGGACTAAAGTTTGAAAATTTACTGTTCTTTTTGAGTGTGTTTGCTAGGTGAACTGTTGCCTTACCTAGGCTGCTGAGGGGACCAGCTGTGAGAAGGGATGGAAGCTTCTTATGCAATTTACCCACAGTTCCTTTCAATAGAAGGCAATGAGTAACATTACATTGCAAAGACAGTGACTGAATATTGGGATACATTCAAACTTAATTTTTCTTAACTTGATCATACTGTAATAACCTACCCTGTGCTAGCATTACTGACTCCATTTTAGCTGTAAACTCCAACCTGGCTTCCTCCTCCTCACCACAGACCCTTTGGGTGCATAACTGGGTCACGCTGCACTTAGAAGCATTGAAGCGTACTGTTCTTAACACTTGTAACCATTGTAACCTCATCCGGCTTGGCATACCTCCCCACTGCTATTGTAAGAAAAAAGTTTCCCTTTAATCATTGTGTAGAAGGAGCCTGATTGCCCCCCTTCTTGGTAATTGTATGGAAACCACCTGTGCCCACAGCCCCTTTCTCTAACCTACTTTCCTGCTTCTGTAAAATTCTGCTTTAGCTAGATACTCCCCTCCCCTACTTAAATTAAGGTATAAAAAATAATCAGGCCCCTTCCTCACGGCCGAGAGAATTTTGAGCGTTGGCCATCTCTGGGTCACTGGCTAATTAATAAAGGACTCTTAATTTGGTACTCAGAGCGTGGCGTGTACCTTCTAACTCGCTCAGTTACAACATTTGGAGGCCCTATTAGATATTCGCCACCAGGTGCAGACCGGGCTCCTTCCCGGCTCCCCCCGGGAGGAGGCGAACTATAGGAGCCTCCCCTATAGTTCGACTCGTCCAGCAAGGGGTGCTCTGTGGAGCCGTGGAATGCCCCCTGAGACGTTCTAGGGCCCCATAGACCACCCCTTGCTGGCGGAGAGCGAGCAGATCAACTCCTGGCATGCTCCACCAAATTATTCTTCAGAGTCCCTGGTCCTGCTCCGAGGAGAAGGTAAGTCAGGCCTGATCTGGTTATTCCTGGAAGTTACAGGGATCATCCAATTACCAGGACGCCGGAATTAACGACGATGATTCCTGTAACCTTGGGCTCTGGGTGCCCCAGAGTCCCTGGTCCTGGTTTTGGGTTTTGGACTCTGAAAGAGCACTGGTTCTAGTTTTGGACTCTGGAAGAGTCCTGGTTCTGGTTTTTCTGTCTTTAAATTCTAGGGATCTAAAGTTCTTGGTTCTATCAACTTTTGGCTGTCTGCTTCTGGACTCCGGGTGTCCGAGGTCTCTGGTCTTGTCCTTCTGCCTAATCTAGAGGGGCTCAGGCCTAACAAGGGAACTCCCCCCACCCAGACTCCACCGCCACTCCAGACCTGAAGTCCCTGGTTTCTAATTTAAAATATTTACACACCAAATAAATTTTTTTTCAGGGTTAAAACTGTTTACAAAGTGCAAAAAGACTGTAATAACCTCTAAATAAATGTGTGCATGCATGTGTGAGTTCGTGGGGACCTTAGAGCTTGCGTCTAAGGATCCAGTCCTTTGTCCTTAAAACTGCCATAATGATTTATCTACCTCAGTGCCTCATCTACCTCCTGTTTTGTTTCTGACATCTAAAACCTCCTGTTTTGTTTCTGACATCTAAATTTGTATGTCTTGTGTCTGTTGTCCTGTTTGTCTCTAGCATTTAAATTTGTATGTCCTGTCGTCCTTGTTGCCCAAGACAGTCGGGTAAGAACTTTTTCAAGGTCCTAAGTGCAGACTCGCTATCTCAGGAAGTCAAATCCCTCATTAGCCGTTTGGGCTGGCCCTCTCAGTCCTGTCTTTTCTGTCAAAAACGAATTAGGTGTTGTTACTGTAAGGTTATTTTTGTAAGGATATTGCCGAGTTTAAAATGAGGAAACTGAGGCCAGCACAAGACAAATTAAATTCCAGTTTATTTAGCTCCTGGGCGAGGTTCTATGGCCCCGGGGGAGGGAGAGAGAGAG
>CAUYLG010054101.1:0-23386 GCA_963573385.1 Cacajao melanocephalus | reverse complement strand
CAAAGGACACGAACTCATCATTTTTTATGGCTGCATAGTATTCCATGGTGTATATGTGCCACATTTTCCCTGTCCAGTCCCTTTCTTTCCTGACATCCCTGATTATTCACTAATCCTAAAAGACTGAGGTCAACAAGTCCTATGCACACACACAGATAGGATACAGGTCACAGAAGTGTATTTTATGTTGCTGTTATGACAGTGTTTAAAAAACAAGATTTTTTTTTCACTTTTTCCTACATATTGAAAGATGTCACAAAAAAAGAAGCCTCTGAAGTTGTGTCCCAGGTGCCCCACTTTAGGCAGAGCAGAAGCTCCCTTGCCTGCCACAGTCCTCACCGCTCCCGATTGCCTTAAGATCAACCTGCCAAACTCACAGTGTTTCCTCAACACCTATTAGCATTTTAATTTACTGCCCGTATAATCATCCTAAGCTGGCATCCTGCTTGCTTTCTCATTGAAAGGATTTCCACCACAAAATATTCTACGGGGTAATGTTCTCATTCCAGGCACATAAACATTTGTAAGAAAGAACAAAGTACTGGTGACTGGAAAATTCAAACTTTAATGAGGAAATGAGTCAAAATGTTCACTTTATTTCTACCACTATAAGGAAAAAATTTAAAAAAATAAATAATTGGAGCTAATTTATTTTGGGGGGACATTTTGATTTATTTAGCATTTTTAAAAAGTTGACATGAGAATTATCTCACAGTCGAAGATATAATATCTGAGTGGTATGAAAATTATTACAATTTTTAAGCATTTTTAATTTCCTGAGAAGAATTGCTATGAATGTTGCAAACATCTGTTTTTTAATAGCTGAACTTGATTACCCTAAAAGTTTGTAAAGAAAGGGTCATTTGTAATTTTTTTTCTTCTTAATATATTCATTTACAAAAGCACTTAAAAAAAAAAGGAGAATTTATATAACTAGCAAAATGCATTACATATAGCTAAGTCTCATACAGCTCTATCTGTAACCAAATCCAGACTCATGAAATACTATGCAGCCATCAAAAAGAATGAATTCTTGTCCTTTGCAGGGACGTGGATGAAGCTGGAAGCCATCATTCTCAGCAAATTAACTTAAGAACAGAAAATCAAACACTGCATGTTCTCACTCATAAGGGGGAGTTGAACAATGAGAACACATGGACACAGGGAGGGGAACATCACACACTGGCGCCTGTCAGGGGCCGGGGGTCAAGGGGAGGGAGAGCATTAGGTCAAACACCTGATACATGTGGGGCTTGAAACATAGATGATGTGTTGATAGGTGCAGCAAACCACCATGGCATATGTATACCTATGTAACAAACCTGCACATTCTGCACATGTATCCCAGAATGCAAAGTAAAATAATTTTTTAAAAACCCTTAACTTTTGCACTGTTATATTGTAATATGGAATGAGCTTTGAATCACAAGTCACTTAAACCCTATTAAGCACTGCAAATCACCACCTCAAAGATGCTAGAAATTTAAAATGTGTTTGGATAGAAGTATCTTTAAATCTCTGTCTTGTAATGAGTGGATATTCAATCTATAATTTGTGGGGCTTGTTCTAGAATCTGGGTCAGTAACATAGTAAACTCTTTATTAAAGAGTTGGGAGGCTGACTGAGTGAATGGATGTGAGCACAATGATGGGTAAAGACTATGTATGCCTTCCACCTAAAACTAAGGAAGGTTTGAAGCACACAGGATGTGCCAATTAGGCATTCCTTTCAGTTGCATGTAACATAGACCTCTTCTAAAATAGGAGTTTATTTCTCTGTCACATATCATGAAGTCCAAAGGTTAGTGGTAGAACTTGTGTAGTAGAAACTCAGTTCCATCTATACCCACCTACATCCTATCTTTCCCTCTCTTCTCTGCCATCTGTAGTCCGTGACTTTTATCCTCATGATTATCTCAACATCACAAGAGGGCATCTGTTTACCAGCCATCACTTCAGCATCCCAGACAGGACAACAAGGAAGGTGAAAAAGACAAAAGAACAATTGACACCAGAGTCATCACCTCATCTAACTATTCCTTGTAGATGTCATGTGATAACTTCACCTTTATTTCCATCTTGTTGGCTTATGTTGAGTCACATGGTGATGTCTACCTGCAAGAGAAATTGATCCATGCAGCCTGTGTGTGTTTAGGTATATTTATTTTTCCACTTCCAAGAAAACTACAGCACTTTTAGAAAGAAAGGTGAATACACAATAGACAGAGAGGTCCAATTTAAGATGGCAATGGTCCTCACACACCAGTGTGCAGGATCCCATGAATATCATTGACTTATGCACTACCTGCAAATATTGCCACACCTGAGTTCTACCTATTCTATTTCTCAGTATTTACCTTTTAATTGACACAGTGTTGTATTTGAATTCATCTACTTAAAAATGAACCCTTTATTGAACTCTAAGTTGAAAAATCATTACATCTTGCTGTAAAAATAAATGCAATGAAGATGGACAATTTTATAGAACTCTACCTATATAATCATACTTCTAAAATTCTGAACATGGATTTGCTCTCTGTCTCTTAAATAGGAGATCAAAAGCTATCGCAAATCGATGATTCTTTCGTATCACCAGAAGGATAAAAGAAGATGCTAATGGGAAATGATTCCTCATAATATTATTTAACATTATGAGTGATGACATCTAAAATCATCTCATATCCCAGCCAAAGCACGGGTTGTCTGTCTGACTTTATCTAATAGTTTCATTTACAGATGAGATAATGAAGCCTAAGAAGAGTGTATTGTTTTCCTGAGATTTACCACAGACAAAGAGCTAGGACACATGTTACCAACCTCTAAGTTTACGATCATTCTACTTCATCTCATCACCTTTCATCAACACCAACACATTCAGGAACTCTGAAGTTCCTGGAACACAGACTTCACAGCCTCAACACTAGGTGGAATGCAGCACCTTTATCTGGCATTTTGTAAGACAATGGGTAGACACTGGTTTATAAAACGGGTATGCTACCTGCCCCTGTGGTGTGCAAAACTGAATGGCTGATTTATTAGCAAAACAAATCAAAACAAAATGAATTCCAATGCAAAACAGATGCCTGAGATTACCTTCAAATAAAATAAAAGCCAACCGATTGCTAAAAATATTTTTTGTGGGTTTTGATTCAGATTTCTCATTCACTAAAAGGACCCTGGGTGTGAATTTGACTCAGTCCCTTCATCATCAGAGTGCATTTTTTGTCTTCTCTATACATGTTAGCATTTAATTTAGCAAAAAGAGCAAAGAAATGTTCAATTGCTTTATTTCCTCATATAGAAAAAAAAAGACCCATCTTTCAGTTAAATGTGATTTTTATTGTTATATCGCTTAACATATTTCCATGAGTCTGTTTAGGGATATGGGCTGGCACACAACATATTAGAATGAGGCCAGACTCTGAACATCTATTCGGGGCCCCAGGACTTCATTTGCAAGTGTAGATTTCATTAGGTTAATGGGAACAGCAAGGGAGCCTGTCTCCAGTTAGGAGGACGTTCAGAGGAACTATTACAATCACATTTTCTTTCTTGTTTTTTTTAAAAAATCTTCTTGAATTTGTAGGATGTAATAAATTCCTCTTCAAAGGTTTTAGCCTGTAAATTAGTGAGTACAAAGAGTTCTGAGATCCTTTCCAAAGAACCAATGTATCAGCCTGTTCAGCTCCCCTGTTCTTTGCGCTCCATTTTAAAGTTTAACTTCTCGATTCTCTTCACTCCCTTACTCCTAGTTTTAGTAAACAACTTTCCCACCACTTCTAATCAGTGGTTCACATCTATCCCCTTGGTCACCTGCTTTGACTTGAGTCAGCTTCAGTTACCTGTTCCGCAAACATCCTTCCCATCAAACTGCTCACCCTGTCACTCTGGTAAATCTAAGGGATCTCCTAGCACACTTCTTCAGAGTAACAACCATGAAGCTTTGAGTGGGTATCTTCATTTCCTTAGGTAGACACCACAAACTTAACGGCCTGAAGAAATAGAGGTTTATTCTCCCACAGTGCAGGAAGCCTGAAGCTTGCAGTAGTGCGTCGGCAGGGTCACACCCCTCTGAGGGCTCCTGGGGAGGATCCTCCCTGACCTGCGCTGCCTCCAGGTGTGCCTGCCTCGGCTGGTGGCAGCTGCACTCTCGTGTCTGCCTCTGTCTTCACAGGCCTCCTTCCCTGTGTCTCAAATCTTCCCCTCTTTTATTTTATGAGGATACCAATATTTGGATTTAGGGCTCACCCTAAATCAAGGATGGTATCATCTCAAGATCCTTAACTCAATTACACAGGCAAAAATCCTATTTCCAAAATAAGATTCTCAGGTGCCATGAGTTGGGAGTTAGATGTAATTTGGGGGGACACTATTCACTCCACTGCAATGAGGCATGGGGTCTCCACCTTCCAGCATCTTCCCCATCCCATCTTGTATATGGCCAGATTCTCCTTGCCGATCTCATTCTCCCATGCATTTGAGTTTCCAAACCTGATTGCAGTGCATCTTCCAGTCTGCGGTTCTGCACGAACCAGCAAAACCAAATTGCACTGGGCAGAGTTAAAACCGTAAGGAAGACTTCGTTCAAAGCTACTGCAATACGGTAAACAGACCAGAACTCAGTTTGAGTATAGCTCCTCTGAAGAAAGTGTGTGTGTGTGTGTGTGTGTGTGTGTGTGTGTGTATGTGTGTGTTAAGACCTGGGGTCAGAGAATTGCAGGCCATTCATCTTGGCTAATCAGCTTTCCCCAAAGGAAAAGTGAACTTTCTCGTATCTTTACTACAGGAAGGAGTTTCAACACTTGGAACAAGACTCCCACTGAAGTTAGGCTTCTTCCCTCCCACGGGGACAGGGAGATAGGACGGCACATATTCCTGGAGGACCACATTTCAAAGGAATGGCTTCCCGGTCCTTGAGAAAGACAGGCCAGATTTTTTAAACTGCCAAGAGGATTTGGAACAGATTTGCCTCTCCAAGGGGCAGAGAAAGAGTTCCAACAGCAAGTCTCCTGAAGTAAATGTAAATTAGTCATGACTGAGCACCTGGAGGGTGGAGATGGAAAAGCAGGAGAGTGACTGCCCGTGGGTACAAGGTTTCTTCTTATGGGGTGAAAATGTTCTAAAACCAGATTTTGCTGGTAACTGTGAGCCTAATAAAACCATTTAATTGTGCCCTTTAAATGAGTGGTTGTGTGGTCTATGAATTATATCCCAATTAATTTGTTAAGTTGCATTTTCAAACATTAGTTACACTGAGTTATGTTTAAAATTGGTATCTTGGGAATTTCAGAGAATGTCCTGGATAAAGTTAAAGTTCTTTATCTCAACATAGTTACCCAATAATATGCTGCTAATGAAAAGTTAAATCCCATTTATAATTTATTCCTCCAGAGGAGAGCAATTTTATGAACCAACTTCCTTTTTGGGGGGAAAAAAAGCATGAAGCAATTCTCTGTCTTCTTCATCTCAGTGTTTTCAATACCTAAATGTCTAAGACAAGTTCCGAGACAAAACATATAAAATCGACTTTAGCTATCACAGTGTGGACAGCTTGTCAAGTGGTCATGTTTCACTGAAAATAACTCCTCTCTCCTTCTCACAGTCTTTGAGTGTGCCCAGGGTGTGCCATCATGGGGCCATGTTCTTCCCCTCTGCCCTTGGAGAATAGACAAAGCCACCCAGCCTGGCCACAGCCTCATGATCTCGTCCCAGCTCCCTCTCCAGCCTCAGCTACTTCCAGGCTCCAGCTCAATATCATACATCAGATAAGTGGCATTCTCTAATAGCTGTCTAACTGATACTCAGTCCCCTTTACTGCTCAAGCTTAAAATTGCCTGTTCTTTGTTTGGGCAATGGTGAGCCTAACTCAAGGTGAGGGACAGACTTACTCTTCTTTTGCCCAGTTGTCTTTAAAGATGAGAGTGATTGTTTGACCTAAGTTGGATTACACGTCTACGCATAAATTACTGTGAGGCATTTCTTGCCAAACTTTTGTTTATGGATAATAGGAGAGATATGGTTGGCATCATCTCTTCCAGATATTTCTGTGTTGATTAGGAGGTGATGGCTTGAGATACAGCACTCATTTTTCAATGATAAGGAAAAAACCAAAGGATTCCAAAACATTCTTTTGATTCCTCTGAACTGCTGTACTAACTCCAGTAACCTCTAGAAATGCTGTCATGTAAGGAAAAGCAACCTCTAATGTTTAAGCCATTCTGATTAATTTCACTGTTACTTGCAGATAAACTCAATGCTGCTTGATAGAAAATATCATAATGGTCTTCCTAGTTCTGACTTTTTCCTGGATTATATCTTGTTGTGTGTACATCTGCCTCTTCTACTATATTTAAAGCTATCTGGGGATAGTTTCAAATCTTATTCACCTCTATGGTCTTCAGAGTGCAAAGCAGAGAAAACTGCTGTAGTATACTTGAAGAGGTGGTCTTAAGAATACTGCAAGTTATGCCAAAATCTAAAAAAAATAATAATAACTTCAAGAGGACTCACTCTGCCTGGTTCTGAGCATCAGTGAATCACAAAATACAATCTCTGCCCTCAAGAAGTCCATGGTCTTCTGAGGAGAAAATGAATTTTTGGAATACAATTAATTTTCTGTAATAGAGACATGTCAAAGAGAGCAAAGCATAGCCATTTACAAATAAGTTGTATCTCTTCAATGCTTTCAGCTGTAGCTACAGAAAATCCTGGCTCATCAGACATCTGCAATGAAGGGTCTTATTCTCTCTCTTAAAAAGCCTGAAGATCTGGTGGCAGGGAATGGGGGTGCTGAGTTGGCAAAGTCAACTTGTGCTAGGTTCCATTCATCTCTCCGCACAGCCATCCTCCCTCAGAATGGCTTCTCCCTTCTGCTAGTGGTAACACCTGAAATTCCAAGTGCCATCAAGCGAGGTAGAAAGTTCCCCATAAATCAGACAGCAGGTAGCTTCCTACATCTCCTTTTGAGAAGAGCAAAGCTTTTTTTTTTTTTTTTTTTTTTTTAGACAGTCTCCCAATGTAACCAGGTGCCAGGCTGGAGTGCAGTGGCACAATCTCAGCTCACTGTAACCTTCGCCTCCCGGGTTCAAGCAATTCTCCTGCCTCAGCCTCCCGAGTAGCTGGGACTACAGGCGCACGCCACCACTCCCAGCTAATTTTTGTATTTTTGGTAGAGACGGGGTTTCACCATGTTGGCCAGGATGGTCTCGATCTCTTGACCTCATGATCCACCCGCCTCAGCCTCCCAAAGTGCTGGGATTACAGGCTTGAGGAGCAAAGCTTTTTACTAGAATTCTCCTACTAAAATTCTCCTTATATCTTGTTCATCTGAGTAAGGTCATGGGTCTGCACATTCCTGAACCAGTGATTGCAAAGGAACTAAAATATTGCAGGGTCAAGCAGACCTGCCCGGTCCAAGGCTATGATGCTGAGAAGGAAATCTCTGGAAGATATTAGGGCCTCCCTAGGCAGGCCTGAACAGGCAGTAGATTCTAGGTGTGTGCAACACTTTTCACTGAAGACGTAACAAATACTTCTAGAGTCAGTCACAAGTTAAGTGATTCATGAACATTTCAGAGCCTTTGAACACAAATTATACTGAATCTCTTCAAAAATTACAGAGAATTTCTTTACTTGATATGTCAGACATGTCCAAGGATGACCCTTTGATTCCTGGAACACATGAGCACTTGTGTAAGATGTAAAGGAAAAAAATAGAAGAACATTTGATATTTTTTTAATATATAAATCTCTTGGAACCAAAATAGGGATTATTTCAGGAAAATTCAGCTTTTCTCTGAACGTTTCCACAACGTTCTCTGAACGTTCATTCTCTGAACCTCTTTCCACAACATTTATTCAACAGAATTTTACTGATTTTCCAGTATGTGCCAGGCACATAATCTTTATTTCAAACTGGAAACATGAAGACTCACATTGCTAGCCATTTCCTCTACATGGAAAATCTGAAAAATCCATGCCATCTGAAATACCACCTCATCAAATACACAACTATTTGCCACATTCTTGTCATTTCACTTTCAGGAGCATCGACGTATTTGAGAAATACACCTCAGTATGAACAAATATGAGGAGTGAAAACCAAAAATGGAATTTTAAGCCCCTCAACCAACTGGAAGGGCTCCCTCTTGGCCAAGGGAATTCTGAAGAAACCTGCAAAACTAATTCAGCCCGTGACTGCGAGGCAGTGAGTTGAACCTCCCTTTGCAGTTCAGGCACAATTGACCAGCATTAACATTAAAACAGAGATCTCAAGACTGACAGAGCAGACTCTTTGTAACAATAAGTTATCAGATTTCAAATAGACTTTCATATATCACATGACAGATAGCAGGCTCTGAGAGAAATCAATGTATTTTACCCCAAAATGTGTTTCTTTCACATATTTTAGAATGGCCCTGCACAGCTATCTCTTGGGGGGGATATTTTCATTCTGTAGCAAATTTCCTTCCTTTACTAGGTCTCTTCCAGAGACTCTGGAATGTTTTAAACCTCTGGATAGGAAATATTTGCCATCTATTGCCTCAAAGAGTGGCCACTTATGAGACTTCATCTAAGAACCTTGGTCTCCACAACCTCTTACTTTAAATCAGACATTCCTTTGTATTAATTCCAAGTCTTTAGATAGTAACCATTTCAACCAATTGCCAATCAGAAAATTTTTGAATCCACCTATGACCCTCAGGTCCCCACTTTGAGTTGTCCCACATTTCTGGACCAAACCATTGTAAACCACACATGCATTGACTAATGTCTTGTGTCTTCCTGAAATATATAAAACCAAGCTGTAACCCAGTTACCTTGGGCACATATTCCCAGGAACTCCTGATACCATGTCTTGGGTCAGCCATGGTCATTCATTTGGCTGAGAATGAACCTCTTCAAATATTTTACAGAGTTTGACTTTTTCATCAATAATGGTGAACATACATTTTCCCTGATAGAGGGGATCTTTTCAAGTAAAAATGAAGTGATTGAAGACTCAGTTTATGGGGAAAACTGAGTATTTAGAATTTATGAAATTGAGAAGTATTGATTGTACAGAGCTGGAAGGAAGGATGAAGAAGATACTTAACTGTCACCGTCTCACAGACAAAATTGCCAGACTATGCCATGTTCAGTTTCCAATGGGGACTTTGCCCACACCTGGCACAACTCCAGGGGGCTCCATTTACATAGAATTCATGAGAATGGACTGCTGCAGATGTGAGTAAGGCTGCCCTGGCCCTGCCTCTGCACAGCTGGCAGCCCTGAGCTCACACCTCTGGGCTGGACTTTAGATCCCACTCATCTGGAAACTGCCCATCACCATCACCCCATTTGCTGTCTGTCCTGGTTAGGCCATGTTATAGCCATTCCAGAGAGCGCCTCCCTAAGCAAGACCCTACCCTAGACTTCCACTGCCATCCTGTTGAAATGCTCATCCCCTAACCTGAAGTTAAGCTTTCTTTCTGCTACTGTGGAACACTACTGTCCTTTTGTGAGCAGGTAGTGGAAATGAGCTTGGTGTTCCAGGAGCAGGCACTTAGTCAGTGGCTTCAACTGCAAACTGAATTGCTGATTCTTGTGACAGTCTGCCTCCACCCTCTCATCTCTTGACTTTAATTAGATCCACATTTCATTCTGTTCTAACTGAGGACATTTCTAGAATTTTGAGAAATTTCTAGAAAATACATAAGGTTATCTTTCATTGTGGTTTGAAAAAGTAGAGGAAGGAAAGTCTTAACTCATTCTATCTCACAGTGTAGTTCAGTGGAAAATGCATGATTTCAGAGGCTGGGTCCCCTTGCCCTTCTCTGGGTGCCTGGAGAGAGCTCACAATAACAGGCAATTTCTATTCCCTCTCCTGCCAAAGAGGAACAACTCTAGGCAAGACTGTGGTTGTCTCTATTTATTTTTACTAAAATATTTATGCAAATTTAATTTAAATGCAAATGAAGCCCTTTCCATTCGGCTTCTGGATATCCATGAAGGTACTGTATTGGTAGCAGGACTTGGAATTTCTGGTTGGACAGTGAATTATTCCAGGCTTGAACAGGATCTGCCCAGAGATTTCTCCTCTCACAGGCCTGATCCATCTGATCACTTTCTTAGAACATAGTGATGTTGCATCTAATGAACTGTCATCTTCTTCGTGACAGCTCAGTCCTCCATGTCAAACCACCAAATCTAGCATGTCTCTTTCTCATTTAAGCCCTGATTGTGTCCTGTGGACTTCACACCTGGTGCTTCTGGACACACAAGGGAAAGGCATGCTTCCACCGTTATCTATTTCAGTTAGGTCTTTCCAAATATTGGTTACATTTTCTATTCTTTAAGAGATAAAACAATAATATAATAAACAGTAGCACATTCGTAGAAGCAGGCTTTTTGAGCCAGCAGTAAGGAGGGCATGGTGGCATGCTTAGATGAGCCCTCGTGTGGCTGTTCACCAGTGACAGCAGCTGCTCTCAGTAACCCCCCGAATCTCAGTTCGCATTCCCAACAAATCTATCGAGATATAAACGTCTTCATCTATTATTTAATTTCTCAAAAGAATCAAAACAAAATATTTAAAAATAAATATTTGTAATAAATACAATAACATAAACACATAGTTTAGAGATTTAAAAAATATTGTGGAATATCTGCCCATAAAAAAAATTAACTGATTTCTTCACTTCCTAAAACCAACAATAAAATATGTTTAAAAGTGTTTCAGGAGTTTCCCAATAAGACAGCATACAGCCAGATTGCAGCCCAAAACTTACTCGCTCCTAATTTCATGAACTACGGAGACAAACAAAAATAGTAAGTCTTTAAATACACTGAGCTTTTATTTAGTGCCAACTGATTCTCCAGCATTGTTTCATTGTAATCTAATTATACTGTACAACATGTTCAACACCTCTTTTACAGATGAGGAAATTGAATAGTTAGGAGGTAATGTGAATTGGATGAATTTATTTATTTATTTATTTTGAGATAGCATCTTGCTCTGTCCCCCAGACTGGAGTGCAGTGGTGCAATCTCCTCTTACTGCAACCTCCACCTCCCAGGTTCAAGCAATTCTAGTGCCTCAGTCACCCAAGTCGCTGGGATTACACGTGTGCACCACCTTGCCTGGCTAATTGTTGTATTTTCAGTAGAGCCAGGGTTTTGCCATGTTGGCCAGGCTGGTCTCAAACTCCTGGCCTCAAGTGATTTGCCCACCTCAGCTTCCTAAAGTCCTGGGATTACAGGCATGAGCCACCATAAGCTGCTTAATTTAGAAAGCTCTTAAGTAGTACAAGAGCTGATGTTTGAATTTCAGGCACTTTGACTTCAGAGTCTGTATTTTTTTTTTTTTTTTTTTTTTAGACACCATCTCACTCTGTCAACCAGGCTGGAGTACAATGGCATGGTCTCAGCTCACTGAAACCTCCGTCTCCTAAATTCAAGCGATTCTCCTGCCTCAGCCTCCCGAGTAGCTGGGATTACAAGCAACTGCCACCGTGCCCAGCTAATTTTTGTACTTTTAATAGCAACGGAGTCTCACCACATTGGTCAGGCTGGTCTCGAATTCCTGACCTCGTGATCCACCTGCCTAGGCCTCCCAAAGTGCTGGGATTACAGGTGTGAGCCACCATGGCCGGCCTAGAGTCTGTAATCTTAGCACCCCTCCACTAAGTCCCTAAAACAAGGTTAGCCCTTGATGAAGAAAGGACTGAGATGAGAGTCCTTTGGTGCCCTCACAAAAAAAAATCTAGTTCATGAGATGGGGAGTTAAAGGAGGGCAGAAACCCAATATTTGGCTTCTCTTTCTCCTAATCAAAAGGCTTCTCAATGTGGGATTTGGCGAACCACTGGGGTAATTGTTCTATGTATTTATTTGACAAGTGCCATAGTTGTGTTCCTTTAGTGTTTATGACTAAATCATGAAACTCTCTATACTTAAATGTATTCCAGAAAAAAACATTCAGAATATGCAATTAGGATATTTAATAAAATATTTAAATATTTACAATGCTTAAAAGAAGAATATGTACATTCTTCTGACCTCTCTGAAAGTTGATTTTCCATGTTAATCATGATAATGAAGTGGTTTGGAGGGTCCTCTGGCTGAAGACAATTTAGAAACTTCATCCTGAACTGCATGTTATTTGTGGATGTTAATGAGTGGACTGTTGTTTTGGTTTATAATTATAATTTCTGGGAGTATGGCCAGAAATGGAATGCAGTGTTGAAGGGTTGGCCTTTTTCTCCTCTGGTCCAGCCTTCATAAATTGGTTGATTGGAAATATTCCTAAAGCAAAATAGAGACAAAAGGTTAGGGGTATAGTATTCACAAACTACTGAGATAAATCTTGGATGACTTACATGTGAACATTGATGTGTCAACTTGATAACTTCTGTAGTCTCTGGATATTTTCAGGTAGACTTTGTAGAGAAAAAATACAATTGTTAGTACTAAGACCTGATTGTACATTTTTGCTAATTTATCTTCTTTCCTCAGTGATCACCAGGATGGCTTTTCTATGCAGATAACTTGATCCACAGAGTCCAACTTTGGTCCTGAATTCTGAGAACCACAGTTCAGAATAGACACTAAAGCAGTTCAATGTTAGCAGACTTCCCCTATGACTTTATGAAACACAGCCCTACGGACAAATCCGGAAGCCAAATCTTCCATCTGTCACCGGCTGACTGTTGATCCTGTGGTTTCACAGGCCAGGGGGATGCTGGTGAGGCCCCTTCTCATGGGGAACCCCAGGAATACTTGACAGAGGAGACTGACTTGGAGACACCAATAGTCTGGTGAGAAAGGGACTTAATGTCATGAAGTATTAAAAAATCTAACATATTCAGTAATTTACAAGAGAGTATTTTGAAAGGAAACTTCAAGAAATGTAGAAGAGAGTGAGAAGAAAGAATTTCTGAACGTCACCTCTTTGGGTGGAATTTTCTCATTTCTGTATTTGTGGTCATCATTGTATACTGGTAACAAGATTTCCTGCCATAAAGTTTTCTCAGATGGTGAAATTATTTATAATATGAATAAATTTATTTCTTCATGTGTGCCTTCGTTTGTTTAAACATTATTTTTGAGTACTTGATGTGGGTCAGAATTGCTCTAGACATTAGGATTGTAGAGTTGCTCAAGACAGAGAGGACTCTCATTTACTATTACTTAATTTTTCAATAGGACCAAAATAAAATATTTTAAAATAAATGTTTGTAATAAATATAATGACACAAACACATAGTCTGGAGATTTAAAAAATACAGTAGACTATCTGCCCATAAAATAATATAGCTGATTTCTCCACTGCCTAAAATCAACAATAAAGTATTTAAAAATGTCTCAAGACTCTAAAAAGAGTTATATTTTTGTGAAAGGAGACAGTCAATGGATATACAGAAGATGATATAATTTTGGGTAGTGATAACTGCTGTAAAAATAAAACTGGATGATACAGAAGATGATTAGAGAATTAGGACTAGCTTAGACAAGGCTCTAAGAAAAATGCTATCTGATAGACTTCATTTATTAAACACAGATATATTCCAATTTTCTTCTTCTTGTGTCAAATTCATTATATAATCTCAATTTTTTTTTAGAAATTTTGCTATCATCTGAATTTTTATTCTTTAAAAATAACATTGTTTATATTATAAATTTTTTATTTTAAATGTATACAGGATCTTTAATGGTACTGTATCTTCATTCTCAATATTTGCAATTCGTTCATTCTCTTATTTTTCTTCATCAGTCTTCCTAGATTCAAATCAATTTCATTTGTCTTCTCAATAAAATATCTTTTGCATTTGATGATTTTTTCTATCACATATTTCATTTCTTTTTCACGTATTTCTTTCCTTATTTTCTTCCTTCAATATTTTCTGCTTTCAAGAGAATTTACTTTCTGTAACTTGTTGGTTTTTGAAAATAACATCATGGCATGAATATTCAGTTCATTGATTATGGTATTTTTCTTTTTCTCTGGATGAATATATTCATTCAAAGCTATTATTCCACTCTCTGCATCCACCGTGCATTTATTCCCAGGCTAGGCCCCAAGTAGAGGCTGCAGGAAATAGAATGTAAAGAACTAGAAAACCTCTGTTGCTCCTTAGAACCTTTCTGTCTGGTGATGGATGCAGGGCTTGTGAGTCCAGCATAATGAGATCATACAGGATAACTGTCTTGAGGATTAGACAGATACTTCACTCACATTTCCATGGCTCTTGAAGGGGAACTTCCAACTCGATGGATTTTATTACTGCCCTGGATTTGACAGGTCCCCTCTTGGTGGAAGCTGAAAAGGAGAATTTCCTGCCTTTCCTAAGTCCCTCTGCAGTCTATGGACCCTATGCTCACACAGACCCCCATAGAAACGGACCCACAGGCTGCACTGCCCCTGTTTCCAGCTGCACAGGCAGAACAACATGCAGAAACAGATGCACGCAATGATGCCAAACTCAGGTTTCAACCAGGTGTCAAGAAAGATGAAAAATTATGAAATAATAAGCTGAATCTGCTACGCATGGGTTTTTCAAAAGAAATAATACTTTTTCACAATTATTGAAATCTTTTATTTCCTTTAGGACTTTAGAAGCTTTGAGAGGTGAGGAAGAAAGATTCCTGGAGGTGGGTTATCTTTGAAAAATCAATTGTGCTGTTACCTGTATTCCCTCCAAAGGGAGAGAAAGTGCTCATCTTCTTATCACACACCCCCAAAGGAAGAGGATCTAATAGGGCTATTGGTAGGCATTAGGATGTGACCACTATGATCTGGGGATATGGTAGCCTGAGTATTATTTTCCAGGACAGTGAGAGGCAGATGTGCCTATGAAAGCTTAGCTCTGGGGAGCTGCCCTAGACTTTCAGATTTTCCCAAGGCCAGAGATACAGGGATGTTTTACCTCTAAGCAAGGCAAGTGATATAATCTACAAAGACGTTGGCACAAAAGTTAGAGACACTTTAATTTTTAGTATCAAAGAATAAAATAAAACAAAGTGAAAAGCAAGTGAAAAGAACAGTCACCTTTTCTTTGGAAATGAAGCTGATGAGAATATCAGAAGGAACATGTACTGCTCCATAAGTTGTTTTCCTCAAAGGTTCCCAATCATCTCAACAAATCGTAGTTCTATTAGTTTGAAATTAATGTAAAGTTGGAGGAAGAATCAGGTCTAGGAATATGTGTGTGTCTGTGTGCGTGTGCGCACGTGTGTGTATGTGTGTGTGTTCGCTTTTTCCCATAAATGCTTCTAGAAAGATACAGCTCAGCAGGACATCCAAGGTGATTGCTTATGTAAAAATTCTAAACCAATTTGTATTAGGCTGTTCTTGCATTGCTGTAAAGAAATACCCAAGATTGGGTAATTCATAAAGAAAAGACGTTTAATTGTCTCACACTTCTGCAGGCTGTACAGGAAGCATAGCTCTGGCATCAGCTTCTGCAGAGGCCTCAGGACGCTTATAATCATGGTGGAAGGTGAAGTGACAGTTGGCTTTCCCATGGCTAAAGCAGGAGCAAGAGAGAGAGTTGGCAGGGGGAGGTGTCACACAATTTTAAATGAGCAGATCTCCTGAGAACTCACTATCATGAAAACAGCACCAAGCCATGAAGGATCCACACCCATGACCCAAACACCTCCTACCAGGACCCACCTCCAGCCCTGAAGATTACAATTCAACATGAGATCTAGGTGGGGATGAGCATCCAAAATTTCTCACCATTATTATATTCTAGATCAAGTACAGTGTATGACGTTTACAAAGAGAAGTGTCGCTAAAAGTTTCAATATCTCACTAGATAAGAATCTCAGGCTTCAATGGGTAGTGCATTAAAAAGAAAAGCCTCATTAAGATATAATTCAGGCTCTACTAAAAATACAAAAATTAGCTGGGTGTGGTGGTGCACGCCTGTAATCCCAGCTACTTGGGAGGCTGAGAGGTGGGAGAATCCCTTGAACCCAGGAGACAGAGGCTGTGGTGAGCCGAGATCGTGCCACTGCACTCCAGCCTGGGTGACAGAGCAAGACTTCATCTAAAAAAAAAAAAGATACAAATCATATAACATGCAATTCACTCATTTAAAGTTTGCAATTGGCTTTTAGTATATCCACAGAGTTATGCATTTATCACATGACCAATTTTAGAACATTTTCATTACCCTAAAATGAAACCCCACATCCCTTAGCTGTTGATGCAGGATTTTCTCAGCACCCTTCGCCAGACTCAAGGAAGGAATGCCCCATCTACTCAGTCTGCCATGCTGAGCCCCTTGCAGGAGGGAGCAAGTGAGCTTGCAAGTGTGGGATCTGGCTGGCTGCTCTGGGCACCAATACAGGAGTAAGCTCTGCATGGGGCTGGGACCAGTGCAGGCATGTCGCCTTGGGGGAAACATGGCAGCACCCAAGTGAGGGTGCCCCTGACTCTGATGCCCCAGAAAAGGTGTTACAGAGCTCCTTTAGTTTGGCCATCCACGGACAGCAACGTGTTAGCAGCTCAGTTGGCCCCTTGCCTCATCCATGGGGTGGCTGCCCTCTGCCAACAGAGTCAAAGGGCTGGTGTGTGACAGCCTTTCTGGGTACCCACACTCAGTGGGTCCTGAGATCTTGTCTAACATCCAAGAAGAATGAAGTCACACAATTGAAGGATGGTGAATGTGAAGAATTTTATTGAGTGATGAAAACAGCTCTCAGTGGAGAGGGGAGCTGGAGAGGGCACAGGAAGAGCAGGTCATCTTTCCTAAATCAGGCCATCTCCTTCCCTGAAGTCAGCTGTATTCTCTTCTACTGACTGAGTCTGGGGTCTTTATAGGCACAGGATGGGGAGTGTGTGCTGATTGGTTTGTGAGTATGCAATAAAAGGTTAAAGGGAAGACAACATCCAAAGGTTGGCATGATAATGTAGAAAACCAATTAGGCAAGGGTAGCTATATGTAGAATAGGTGAAGGGTGGGGATGAATCAGAGGAAAGTATGCCAAACAGGAAGACAAGTTCTCAGTCCAGTCCAAGGATTTAACTTGTAGCTTGTCTTTCAGGCTTTCAGTTGTCTTCGGCTTAGGGGCGGGGGTCACTGGGGTCCCAGCCCTGTCTCTCTGGGCATTTAGCTGCCTCCTGCTGCTATCACTGTCACTCCCAATCTTCTCACTCACTCATTGCTTCTGCCCTAAGTAACCATTAATCTACCTACTTTTTCTCTAGATTTGCCTAATCTGGACCTTTCATAGAAATGGAATCATATAATAAGTAGTTTTTTGTGACTGGCTTCTTTCGCTTAGTGTAATGATTTAATGTGTAGAATGTAATGATTCTTTCCTGTAGCATAAATTAGTACTTCATTCCTTTTTATTGCTAAGTAATATATCACTGTATGGATATACGATTTTATTTATCTTTCAGCTGATAGGCATCAGTGCTATTTCTACTCTTTGGCAATCATGAATAATTCTGCTATAAATATTTATGTCCAAGATTTTGTGTGGATGTATATTTTCATTTCTTTTGGGACTTTTGGGTCATAAATAAGTCTTTCAATTTCTTGAAAGACTTCCAGACTCTTGCAAAATAACTGCAGATCAAAAACAGGCGGGACTTCATTTTGGTCACTGCTGAATCCCCATTGTTTAAAACAGAGCTTGACAGGTCACAAGCCTCACAACACATGACTTGAGTAAAACAAGTAAATTCCACATCTTGTATTCCTGAATACTAAGATGTAATATCAACGTGTTTCATGCAATCTCTAGGAAATTTAAGCAAGAATTTTACAAGGGATTTTGATCCCTGCCAACTAAACACTTCATCCTCAATTTTCTCATTTTAAATGGAAATAAATACCTACCTTCCAATAGAGTTCTTACAAGGCTGAAATGTGGTTATATACATGAAAGCGACTTGAAAATTACAAAGTATTATGGAAATGCCAGTTGCTGTTACTATTTCTATTTGGGTTGTTTTTGTTAGGACTATCACTCTTCCTGTCTGCAGTCCAGGACCAGACTCAAAGGCACTGAGTCACTTCCATGGTTATATTTGTTCCCTTAGTGTTTCTTGGCTATGGGGCATGCAGCTATATTGGTAATATTTGCTCAGTTTATTCATACTGATTGTATGCATAATATAGAAGTCCCCAAGACCACTGTCCTTGGGGATTGATATTTGCCAATATCCTCCCAGATCTATTCCTAACCCTAGTGCACCCTGCACTACTCTAACCTGCAGGCTGACCTGTTCATATTGGGTCAACTGGCCTCCTCTGCTCTCTGGCTTCTGGTTAGATTTTCTGATTGGAGGTGCTGGGTTTTCAGGGTCAAGAGAAGAGAGAATTCAAGAGATTTATCACCCTCCCTCTCTCCCTGCTCACCATGACTTGGCATTGTCTGTGTTCCTTTTACAAAGGCCACAGCATCTGTGGCTTCAGATGCCAAGGTCTTCTTAATGCCAAAGCTCCTGTATGGTCTGGCAGCTTTCCCCTCTTCTTGTTCCGTTGGTTGGGGTAGTGGTATGGAGTTAGTGCAATGGCTTCCCACTGCTGCTAGGTCCTGGGTGCAGTGCCATCTCCCATTTATTTAATCATGTCTAATCTATTTAAGTGCTACCTTTCTTAAATTTATCAAATTCAATTCCATTTTGAGTGCACCATGCATTTCCTGTGAGGACCCAACTACTACACTAATAATAACAGTAACTAACACTTACTTTGTACTCTTTCCATGCCAGGCTCTGTGCTGGGTGCATTCACACACATGCTAGTTCGCTGTGTCCTCACAGTGACTGAATGAGATAGGGACTCTTTCTGTAGTTCCTATTTTGCAGATGAAGAAACTGATGCTCAGAGAGCATCCTTAACTCCTGCCAGGTCATATAGCTAGTAACTAGCAGAACCAGCATTTAAACTTCACTGGCTTGCTTATAGGATCCATGCTTCAGTCTTCATGCTGTACAGCCCTTCTGTGGGGTTCCAAGTTCTGACATGAGAATATCTCAGGCTGGTGACTTTCCTAAGCAAAATTGTTGGCAGTGGGATTCATTACGCTATTTAGCTTTTATTATTCATCATTAATTGTAAGAGTGCATGTTCAATGTCACTAGCTGAGGTCCTCAAGCTTGCACAGCGAGACTTCCAATTAATCCACTAAAAAAGCTTTTTGTACCACAACTAATGCATGTCTATTAATGTGTGATTACTGTGGAAGGCCCGATGTTCTTCGTCTGAGACGATGTGAAGATGACCAGGAGTGGGGATGATTTAGATACAATCAGAGTGCATTACACAAGCTCATTTTCACATTGATAGGAACAATAAAAGACTTCTCAGCCATATTTACTCCCAGACCTTCTCATATTTTAGAATAAAAGCAGGGTATAAAATAGGCTGTTATATACAGCACATTTACTATTTTCTAGAGCGATCTGCAGCTGCCTGCAGTGCTGGAGGAATGGAAAAAGCCCCCATAATTTGTTAGGAATTTTTAAAATAAATGTGAAAGATATATTGTGCAGTAAATTAGACTGATTAATAGCTTTATTAAATGGTATGAGTCACAATTTTAGGGCTTAATAACGACTCTCACATATTAAGAAATTGTTCTTTGCAAGGAACTGTTCTAACACATCGTATTCACATGTCTTAACTTCTTCTATCCCATAATAATCTTATCATGTAAGTCCTATTTTCAGTCCCATTTCACAGACAAGGAAACTGAGGCACAAAGATGTTATTTAGCTGGGATACAGATACGCCACTCAGTGCTAAGCACAGGTTTATGAGACAAACTTCAACATCCAGGCTCTTACCCTTTATGCAAACCTGCCATTAGGGCTTCCACACACTTTGTAAGTGTCATTTTTTTCCCATTTGGCTGCACAAAAGCTTCTGGACTCATGAGCCTGAAGGGTTAATTGAGCTGTGACCTCTCTCAAATGCGTAAGTGAAGTAAATCAGGAACGGAAAACCAAATATCGTATGTTCTCACTTGTAAGTGGGAGCTAAGCTATGAGGATGCAAACGCATAAGATTGATATAAGAACTTTGGGGGCTCAGGGGGAAGGTTGGGAGGTGGGGTGAGGGATACAAGACTACATATTGGATGCAGTGTACACTGCTTGGCTGACGGGTGCACCAAAATCTCAGAACTTACCACCAAAGAACTTACCCATGTAGCCAAACAACAGCAACAAAATCTATCATCCTTTCAGTTTTATGAGTCTGCCTCTGGTTCCAGTGTTGTTGCCTTTCTATAATTTGATATGCAACATCATTTTTGTTAATTCTTAAATGGCTTGTAATTGAGATTTTGCTTCCCACTTTAACTTGATGGTTATTTGCATGTTTGGGCATTTATTTGCCTTATCATTTCTAGTTACAGTTCATGAAAATTAGAGAATGCCTGGCCTTTTAATAGTATAACTTTTTATTCTTTCTTTGAGATAAATACTATAATAAAGTTTTCTAAATATTAAAAAAATCCAACACAGAGATACTGTCCTGAGTGAACATCCTCTGGCTCTCAACACACAGTGAGCAGCCCAGGAGCACACTGGCCAGCAGATGTCAGGAGATACTCATGGAAACCTAGGCTCTGGACTCTGGACTGAATTCCCGGCCAGAGTTACAATAACCAGCCGGTCTGTGAAGCCCCAGTTCTCCAGGCCAAGTCTCCCTCACATGACTCCAATATACGATCAGGTACTTGGAGTTCTGGAAACACAGCTAGGTTTAACCAGATCAAAGACAGGACTGACAAAAATGATGGAAATACTAAATAGTGGTTATACGTTTGTATTTTCCATGATTTGCATCTGATGAGCCCTAAATGTCTCAGGGATGATGGCTTATAAATGCCGGGTGAGACAAACAACTCTCACGCTTTGCTTTTATGAATAGATTATAGTAAAAACAATTAGTTCTGCAGGACTCCAGTTCCTCCCTGTCCTAATTTACCATTGTTCTGTTTTGATTACAGAAAGTTTAATGATGATGGTGACATGTGTGACGACGCCAGTTACCATTTATTGAGTACTTGCTAGGGGTTAATTACACGCTCAACAAATATGAGTAGTTTCTTACTTAATCCTAGTGCAGTTTTTCCTGTATTTATTGTAAACAATTAGAAATACAGTGATACGATTCGGCTCTGTGTTCTCACCCAAATCTCATCTTGAATTGTAATCCCCATGTGTCAAGGAAAGGAGGTGACTGGATCATGAGGGTGGTTCCCCCATGCTGTTCTCATGCTAGTGAGTGAGTTCTCCGGAGATCTGATGGTTTTATAAATGGCAATTTTCCTGTACTCACACTGCTCTCTTCTGCCACCATGTGAAGCAGGTCCTTGTTTCCCCTTCACCTTCTACCATGAGTGTAAGTTTCCTGAGGCCTCCCCAGCCATGTGGAACTGTGAGTCAGTTAAACCTTTTTCCTTTATAAATTACCCAGTCCTGGGTAGTATCTTCACAGCAGTGTGAAAACGGACTAATAGAAACAGATTTTAAAAAATAAATCAAAACACATAGATGCATATATTCAATGTAACCCAAAATAACCACGTTTTGAGGTGAAACCATTTAGATGCAAGCACATTAAGAATCATTCTATTTTCTCAATGATTTTAAACTCTTATGAAGTCTCTTTATCTCTAGTTGTACATTTTATCTTAAAGACTAATTTGTCAGATATTTTTCTGGACACAAAATCTTTCTTTGGTATTGCTTGCATGGTCTAATTTTTTCAATCTTTATCTCTGTTTTAAGTGAATTTCCTATAAATATAATTTTATTTTAATTCAAAGAGATGTTTATTTTTATTTTAATTTAGATGTAGTCTCCTTACATGTAATGCATTTCTTAATATATTTGGGCTGTCAACTTCCTCTACGTTTGCTTTTCTGTTTGTCTTTCCTGTTTTGCTTTTTCTTATTTCAAATTAGGAATTTTTTTTTACATATTTTCCCTTTGAATTAGGAAATTACAAATAATGCTACTATTTTTAAGTAATGACCATAAAGATTGCCATATGGATGATTGACATATTAAAGGTTATATTAATTATGACTTTTCTTCTTTTCCAGGAAAAAGCAAAACTCTTAGAATTGCTTAATTTCATTTACGCACTTTTTGATTTACACTTAATTTTGCATATATTTAACTTTGTTTGTGTGTGGATTAAACTCCTCAGGTGATTATTTATATTTGTGTTATTGTTATATACAGTCATTATTCATTCTGCATATTCACCCTTTGTGATTATTTAATTCCTTCTCAGGTTTTTGTTATTGTTGTTTGTTGTTTTGCGGTTTGGGGTGTGTGTGTGTGTGTGTGTGTGTGTGTGTTTTGTCAAGATTTGGGATTATTTCATTCTTCCTGAAGAACACCCTTGATATTTCCTTTAATGTAGAACTTCTGGTAACAAGACAGTTTCTATCTGTCTGAAAAGTCTTTATTTCACTATTCTTAAATACTATTTTTTGCTGAGATATTGTTAATTACTTTAGTTGAGAAGTCACCCATCAGTCTACACATTTTTTCCCTCTAATTGGAAAGATAACAATGAATTTTAAAGAGCCAGACTAGTTCTGGAGGGACATGACTGCGAATCCTGCCTCTGCTATAACTACTGACTGCCTTGAGCTTTTTACACCTGTGAAATGGGAAAGCAATATTTCCCTTGCTGTGATTTTGTAAAGATTTGAGATAAGTTATTATATCTGGCCCATTGGGCCAGATGTCTAAAAAATAAATATTAATAATATTTTAATAAATATTATAATATTTTATAATATTATAAATATATTACAATAAAATATATTATAATAATATATTATATTATAATAAAAATAAATATTAATAATATTTTAATATTATTAAAATATTATTGTAAATGTTAATAATTTTCTTAAAATCTTTCTTGTTCAGAAAAACAAACTTCTGTATAATCCCTGCACATAACAGCAAACTGACCAAATTTGATATTGTAAAAAATATCAGATGTGATAGTTTAAAAATTATTCCTACTACTAAATTCTTTTCATTTAAGTCTTGCTAATCTCTTGCTTCTCAATATTTATGTTTGGTAGAGAACTCCTACCCCTCCATCTTGACCTCCACATCCGGGAGGCCACCTACAGACACCAGTCTGCCTGGTAACACTGGGCAGCCAATCACAGCCCAGCCTTACACCAGTCTGCCTGGTAACACTGGCCCGCCAAGGCTGAACCAATCCCCATGCGACACGGCACCCCTCTCCACCCATCCTGGCCACTAACCAACCACCCACCGCCACCTCAGTTGCAAGCCTCCCCACCCCTATAAAAGTGCCCAGCCCCAGCCGCTGGGCACAGCTCTTTCTCCCCGCCTTGGGTTGCCCGTAGATCCCAATAAACCTGGACTCGGCCTTCG
>CAUYLG010054100.1:0-82148 GCA_963573385.1 Cacajao melanocephalus | reverse complement strand
TATATGTTATATATATTATATATATATGTTATATATAATATATAATATGTTATATATATAATATATAATATGTTATATATATTATAATATATAATATGTTATATATATTATAATAGATATTATATATAATATATAATATATATTATATATACTATATATAATATATATTATATATACTATATATATTATATAGATTATATAGATTCCATAGTATTCATATATATATATATATCACAATTTCTTTATCCACTCATTGATGAGCTTTTGGGTTGGTTCCACAATTTTGCTGTTGTGAATTGTGCTCCTATAAACATGCGTGTGCAAGTATCTTTTCCAAATAATGACTTCTTTTCCTTTGGATAGATACCCAGTAGTGAGATTGCTGGATCAAATGGTAGTTCTACTTTTCGTTCTTTAAGGAATCTCCACACTGTTTCCCGTAGTGGCTGTACTAATTTACATTCTCATAAGCATTGTAAAGTTGTTCCCTGTTCACCACATCCATGTCAACATCTAGGGTTTTTTGATTATGGCCATTCTTGCAGGAGTAAGGTGGTATCACATTGTGGTTTTGATTTGCATTTCCCTGATTATTAGTGATGTTGAGCATTTTTTCATATGTTTGTTGGTCATTTGTATATTTTCTTTTGAGAATTATCTATTCATGTCCTTAGCCCACTTTTAATGGGATTGTTTGTTTTTTTCTTACTGATTTGTTTGAGTTCATTGTAGATTCTGGATATTAGTCCTTTGTCAGATGTATAGATTGTGAAGATGTTCTGTCACTCTGTGGGTTGCCTGTTTACTCTGTGACTGTTCCTTTTGCTTTGGAAAAGCTGTTTAGTGTAATTGGGTCCCAGCTATTTGCCTTTGTTTTTGTTGTATTTGCTTTTGGGTTTTTGGTCATGAAATCCTTGCCTAAGTCAATGCCTAGAAGGATTTTTCCAATGTTATCTTCTAGAATTTTTGTAGTTTTAGGTTTCAAGTTCTTATCCATCTTGAGTAGATTTTTGTATAAGATGAGAGATGAGGGTCCAGTTTCATTCTCCTACATGTGGCTAGCCAATTATCCCAGCAACATTTGTTTAAAAGGGTGTCGTTTCCCCATTTTATATTTTTGCTTTCTGTGTAGAAGATCAGTTGGCTGTAAGTATTTGGGTTTATTTCTGGGTTCTCTATTCTGTTTCATTAGTCTATGTACCTATTTTTATACCAGTACCATGCTATTTTGGTGATTATGGCTTTATAGTATAGTTTGAAATCAGGTAATGTGATGCCTCCAGATTTGTTCTTTTTGCTTAGTCTTGCTTTGGCTATGTGGGCTCTTTTTTGGTTCCATATGAATTTTAGAATTGTTTTTTCTAATTCTGTGAAGAATGATGGTGGTATTTTGATGAGGATTGTGTTGAATTTGTAGATTGCTGTTGGCAGCATGGCCATTTTCACAATATTGATTCTACTCATCCATGAGCATGGGAAGTGTTTCATTTGTTTGTGTCGTCTATGATTTCTTTCAACAATGTTTTGTAGTTTTTCTTGTAGAGATATTTTGACTTCTTGGTAAGATAGATTTCTAAGTATTTGATTTTTTTTTTTTTTTTGGCAGCTATTGTAAAAGCAGTTGAGTTCTTAATTTGATTCTCTGCTTGGTTGCTATTGGTGTATAGAGGAGCTACTGATTTGTGTACATTAGTCTTGTATCCAGAAACTTTGCTGATTTTTTTTAATCCGTTCTAGGAGCTTTCTGGGGGAGTCCTTAGGGTTTTTAAGGTAGATGATCATATCTTCAGCAAATAGTAAGTTTGACTTCCTCTTTACTGATTTGGATGCCCTTTATTTTTCTCTCTTGTCTGATTGCTCTGGCTAGGACTTTCAGAACTATGTTGAAGAGGAATGGTGAGAATGGGCATCCTTGTCTTGTTCCAGTTCTCAGAGGGAATGCTTTCAACTTTTCCCCATTCAGTATTATGTTGGTTGTGAGTTTTCATAGATGGCTTTTATTACATTAAGGTATGTCCCTTGTATGCCAATTTTGCTGAAAGTTTTAATGATAACGGGATGCCGGATTTTGTAAAATACTTTTTCTCCATCTATTGAGATGATCATGTGATTTTTGTCTTTAATTCTGTTTATGTGGTGTATTACATTTATTGACTTGTGTATGTTAAATCATCCCTACATTCCTGGTATGAAATCCACTTGATCATGTTATGGTGGATTACCTGTTTGATATGTTGTTGGATTCATTAGGTAGTATTTTGTTAAGGATTTTAGCATCAATGTTCAACAAGGATATCAGTCTGTAGTTTTTAAATGTGCTTTTCTGGCCGGGCACAGTAGCTAACATTGGGAGGCCGAAGAGGGCGGATCACTTGAGGTCAGGAGTTAGAGATCAGCCCGGCCAACACGGTGAAAAACCCTCTACTAAAAATACAAAAACTAGGCAGGCGTTGTGGCGGGCACGTGTAGTCCCAGTTACTCGGAAGGCTGAGGCAGGAGAATCGCTTGAACCCAGGAGGCGGAGGTTGCAGTGAGCCTAGATTGCGCCACTGCACTCCAGCCTGGGCGACAGAGTAAGACTCCGTCTCTAAAAAGTTCTTTTCTGCTATTTCCTGAACTTGATTGCCTAAATAAGGCACGGGAGATCTGGAAGGAGGTGGAGGTGAAGTGAGGACCCTCCCGCCTGGCCTGCATCTGGAGTCCGTGGGGTGCGTGGCACCGCCGTGGGCCCCCGGGAGGATCCAGCCAGTCTGGGTGCGCGAGACGCGCCGGAAGGAAGGGCTGCTCTCCGGTCCCGCGGGGCTCCGAGGTCGCCGCACCCGGGCGCTCCTGGGCCCCGTCACCCTCCTGGTGCGCGCCCCAAGGGAAGCTTGTGTGTGTTTCACAGGGCCTTTTATTCCCCCTCTGCTCCACAGCTCTGAGGTTTCTTTTTGAACCGTGGTCGGTGGTAACGAAGAGCCCCCGCCTCCAAACTGCAGTCTCACAGTCAGCTGCAGCCTCAGGGTCTTGAACTGCCGTGCTTAGAAGCCGTCCTTTCCTGCTCCATCCCATCTTTCCCTCTCGCTTCCTTTTTTTCACTGCAGAAAGCCCCTCCGAGCCGAGTTACTGCGGCCTCCTCCACCAGCAGTTCTGGGACCCGGGTCTAGTCGTGTTTCCGGAGCAGGTCCCTACTCGGAGTCATCAGGCTCAGTTATGCGTATGCTCGGTGGGCTCGGGAAACGGGCAGGTGGCGGCTTTAGCAGCATATCTCCATATAAAAGAGTCCCGGAGATAACGCTCTGCCTGGCCCGAGGCCCAGTGCCTCAAAGCGGGGCGCCTGTGCGAGCCCCGAGGGGCCACACTACAGCGGAGCCTGATGAGTAGGGGAGCGGAGGACTGCGAAGCGGCAGCCGCCCCAGAAGCGGCGAGAGGGAGGAGAAATGGCCGCGAGCAGGCTCCCTCCCACCCCCAGCAGAAGTCGGGGAAGTGGGGAGAAAGGGAGAAAAGGGAGAGAATAGGAGTGGAGTTGAGGAAGGGTAAGGAAGATAGTGAGCTTCCTACAGTTGCGGAGGAAGGTGGAGAAAATTTTCAGGGAGACAACTGAGTATTAGAGCTAGCGAGCTTCAGAGAAATGTTGATAGACATATGCCCAGAAAGTGAGGAGGCCGGGCATGGGCACTAAATACCAGGCACAGGAAATATATGGAGGCAGGAAATTGGCACATCAGAAGCATTTGACTATCCTGCTCTAAAACAAAACAAATCAAACACACAAAAGAGATTATAGCGAAAGTGGCACAGTGGTGAGCTCGTAGAGACCATTCCTATTCAGAAACACAGAAAAATAAGCAAAAGCTGCCAGTATTGACTTCGTGGGAACTCTGGGAAACAGTAAAAAGATTACAGCAACCAAGTGAGTGCTGAACCTAGAAACAGGTAACTGAAACGCAATGATAGGGAAGAGGGGCAGGGAAGTGCTGGGTAGGGAAAGGCGGGTCCCTGGCAAGGGCCCTTCCCTGAGCCTGTGCCTACTGGACCTAGGGGAGGACAGACAGACGCTTCTGCCGTAACGCCCAAATGTTGCATTTCCTAAGACCTCCCTGGCCCGCCACGTCTCCATCCTGTGCCTATGAAAACCCTGAGACCCTAGCAGGCAGACACACAAGAGGCCGTGTGTCCAGAGGAACTCATCGGAGTAATAACTGTATGTGAAGCTGAGCACTCCAGCGGAAGAGAGCAGGCCTGCGGAAGAGGACACCGACACACCGCAGGAGGCTATTATAATATTATAGGATTATTATATTATAATAAAATGAAAATATCAAAATATAAATATTTGTGTTATAAATATAAATAAAAATAATTTACATAATTATTTTACATAATAAATCACATAATTATTTACATGAATTATTGTATGAGAACACGGTGAATAATTTTAAGCCAAAAAACAACTCGATGTTCATCACTCGATGAGTAGATAAGCAGTTTGCAGTATGTTCATACAATGGAATATGATTCAGCCGTAAAGTGAAATGATGTACTGATACGTGCTGCAGCAAGGATGAACCCCCAAAACATGACACGCGGTGAAGGAAGCCAGACACGGAAGGTCACTTATTGTATGATCCCATTTATAAGAAATATTCAGAATAGGTAAATCCATGGAGACAAAAGGAGATTTGTAGTTGCCAGGGGTTGGAGCCAAGAAAGATTTAATAAGTATGCTTAATGGGGCCTCCTATGTAGTTGATGAAAATGTTTTGGGCTAGATAAGAGTGATGGTTGCGTAACATTGTGAGTGTACTAAATGTCACTGAATTCTACTCTTTAAAGTTGTTAATTTTATGTTATATTATTTTCTCAACAAGAAAATAATAATAATAATAGAGGCCGAGTGCTCTAGCAAGGGATGAGGCACAGTGAGCAGCAGCGTCTCCCAACCCCAGAGAAGTCTGAGCCACGTGCCTGCAATAATCCCACTATGGCAGAGAACCGCAGAGTTCCTTCGGTCATTGGCAACCTCACAGCCCCCTGAAACCTCTGCCTGGGGGTCTCCGAAAGCCAAGGCGGGGACAGGGAACCGAGCCGGACTCTGAGACTGTGGGCCAAGTTTAGCCGGACTCAGTTACCTGGCTGAGGCCTAGTGGGCAAAATATTCCAAAGCTCGCGGGATTTGGAACCTGGAGCCAGATAATTACGGGAACTCTAGATGTGCGCGTCTATCGATAGGAGGTCCCCCTAGAGTTACCATTCATCATTTTAACCGCATTTCATTGATCTTGAGACATGGCTTTTGATGTTGTATCATCTCAAAATAAATAGATGTCTAGTTGCAGCGTTTTTCTAAGAGATACGTAACAACAATGAGTCTTAGAAACGATTCTGTCTTAAATTCAAAGAAACTGTTGCAATAGATGCTCAATAAATGTAGACTGAATAAATGAGTGAATAAATGAAAATTATTTTATTTTTATTTGAGCTTTGGTTCTGCCATTTGCTAGCAGTGTGAATCAAGAAAAGCCAGTAACTCCTCTGAGCTTCCCTAGTTCACAAAGTGCCTGTCAACACCTTCCGGAGGCTGCAGGGCTCGCAAGAAGTGCCACACAAATGTGCGCTTAGGGCCCGAGTGCTCACTCCCAAAAACTCCAACCAAGTGAAAAGGCAGAAACGGTGTTTTTTTTTTTTTAATTTTTATAATAATATAGAAAAGAAAATATAATGGAAATTTGCGGTACTGGCGGAAGGCATATCTACTTTAAAAGGCAGGTCATTTTAAAAAACTCTATTTTCTAAGTTAAAACTAAGAAAGCGAAAGCGGGGTGGGATGGGGTGGGGACAGTTGTCCTGTAAAAACTTCGGTGATTGATGATCTAAGTTTCTCGACGTGTATCAGAGCCTCAATGATTCTTTCAATCCGGGACATCTGCAGAGGGCAGAAAGAAAACAGGCGTTAGAAACCAGAGGTCAAAGATGTGTGGCCCATCCGACCCTCCTCTCTTGCCGTCCCCACCGGCATTGGAGTACTTATGTACAAGGTTCTCGCAATGGCCTCATGTGCATGTACCCGCCGCCACCGCACTCCCACACCTCCCTGGTCCAGCAGCGAGCCAGGTCCTGCCTTGCTGCTCCAGGTGCTCTGACCGCTCACACGCTCCAGGTCCACCCGGCCGGCTGAGGGCAGAGACAGCGCGATCGCACGGCCAGTGAGGTTGCAAGAAAACGAGTGTTATATAATGAGTGTCAGTGCCTGCTCACAATGCCAGGCGCAAAGGGGTGAAAATGTGGCCTTTCGTTTCCCGCATCCCCGGGCATCTTTTGCACCTGGTACAGAGTGAGTCAGCCAGCGCGAGTTAACCAAAGGGCGCCTCAGGATCTGGCACTCCTCGGCTGTAGGAGAAACTAGAGTACCAATCCTGTAGATTGCCTACGCATGCCTTCTCCTACAAACCCACAAATGGCTTCCTATCACTTCTGAAACAAAATAGATGCTCATTTATTTGACCCTATATGATCTGGCTTCTGCCTTCCTCTCTAATCTCATTGCGTAGGGGCTCCAGCTCGCCGTTTGGTTCTCCCAACCTTTTACATTTATTTCTGAGGCAGCATTTGCACTTGAGTCTTTTCCTCCCGTAGCTTTCATTAGATTCTCCGACCACTCTTTAGCTTCTCCTCCTATTCACGCTTCATATTTACCCATTGCATGGGTTTTATAAACGTGCTGTCTGAAAATACATTATTATCTTGCTTAACGTGTTTCCCAGGTCGGGCACGATAGCTTGGGACTGTAATCCCAGCACTTGAGGAGGCGGAGGCGGAGGCGGAGGCGGAGGCGGAGGCGGAGGCGGAGGCGAGAGGATTGCTTGAGCCCAGACAACATGGTGAGAACCTCGTCTCTATTATTTTTTTAGTAAAAAAAAAAAAAAAAAAAAAAAAAGCCGGGCATGGTGTTGCGCGCCTGTGGTCGCCGCTAGTCGGGAGGCTGAGGTGGGAGAATCCCTTGAGCCGTGATCGCGCCACTGCTCTCCAGGTTGGGCAACAGATCGACCCTGACTCCAAATGTAAACATTATGAGGGCAGGACTCACGTTTTGTCTCATTCACCTTGGCGTGCCCATCGCCTAGAACATGGCTGATCACAAAGTAGAATCTAACCATAGAATTAATTGTGCTTGAAAAGGGGGTATTGGGGAGAAAGAGAAGGAAGGGAGGAAGGAAGGTATGAAAGACTTGTGTGCTTGGATTAAATATCTTCGGTTTGGTTATTAAGAGTCGTTCAATTTATTTATTAGCTTGTGGCTTAATTCAGTGGTTTTACTCCTTCTCCCATTTGGCTCCTCCAGCTTTATGCTCAGCCCTGGAACCGCGCTGTAATTGGCAGCTCTTTCGACACCAACACGGCTGCAAGCTGTAACCGGAGGCGAAGTCGGGGAATGGTGGGGAAGAGGGGCCGAGTAAAGGAGAACTTTGCATCGTTAACTTCGAAGGTGATTTTGCGTTCAGTATTTACAGCATCTCCCAGCAGAGGGCTTAGAGCTAACTCTCCACCTCGTCCACCCAGGCTCCCCTGTGGCGCAGGGAGCCCAGTTCCCCATTCTGGGCCAAAATAAGATGGATTTCAAAATCTTCAAGGTCATGTTTTACCTTAAATATTCGTGTTAATTCCCGTGTATTGCTTCATATATCTATTTGGTTTTTAAAAAAATTGTTCCCCCTCCAGAAACAATTGACTAATGTTGGCACTTACAGCAGACGGCTGTGAGGGCTAGAAAACTGGGGCCATGGAATGGGGGCAGACGGAGGATGCTTTGAGATCGTAAAAAGGAAAGGCAAGGAGAACCACAATTCTACCTTCATCGCTCAGCGATCTCTTGCACAAGTTTAAGAGGAAAATGAGAGGGTCTCTGTCTGCCATAGAGTGCTGCACAGTCAGCCACGGTCAGCGAAGTTTTGGTCCTGATGCCCATAGAACCCCCCGGGGCAGCTCTGGAAAACTCTACCGCATAAAGCTGAGGGTCAGATTAGTTGAGTTGTGTAGTAGAACTGAGATTGAGCGATCTCCAGATGATGCCACACACAACTGGGTTTGGAAATCCTAGGGTTGGTCCAGCCACCTTGGTATGCAAATGAGGAAACAGACCCGGTAAGTGGACGCAACTGGCCCTAGTTTGGAGGAAGAGGGAGCCTCTTCCTCCAGCCTCTTGAGTCTTCAATGCTCCACAACCTAAGCCTTAAACTAGGAGAGGGTAGGTGTTTGGGTGGTGGTATACTTTGGGAGGTATAATTTACAGAATGGGCTTTCATATGCGAAAGTGCCTGTCGGGATTATTTCCCATTTGCTGCCCTAGCCTGGCAGCGCGATCAGGAGACTCAGGCTGTCTCATGATTGGCGCGATTGGCGCGTGAGCTGAGGCGAGACCAGAGACTGGTTTGCCAGACTGAACTTTCTCTTCTGGAAAAGGAATGCTCCGAGCTTTGGAAGCTCTCCGGGTACAAATTCTTAGATCACCAGTCCTCACCTGAGGGACCTTCCGCGGCATCTGTGCGGGCAGGGCTACTGCCTGTGGTGCCCTCCGCAGCCGCGCGCAGGTACCCTGCAACATCGCAGTGGCCCCGCTCCTCAGCCAGGTCCACGGGCAGACGGCCCCAGGCATCGCGCACGTCCAGCCGCGCCCCGGCCCGGTGCAGCACCACCAGCGTGTCCAGGAAGCCTTCCCGGGCAGCGTCGTGCACCGGTCGGGTGAGAGTGGCGGGGTCCGCGCAGTTGGGCTCCGCGCCGTGGAGCAGCAGCAGCTCTGCCACGCGGGCACTGCCCATCATCATGACCTGCCAGAGAGAGTAGAGTGGTCAGAGCCGGGGTAGGGGACAGAAAGGACGCCAGTGTGAAACCCCCTCACCGCCAAGCAGACACCCAGAGAAACCACAGGTGTCTAATTACCCCACTTTTGCTTCCAATTTCCAATTTCCTTCTACAGTTCGCCTATCCGTTCTTCAGTACACATTAAATTCCATTATATTCTCCCAACTTTTGCGGAGCTGTAGCCAGAGGCAGAGAGCCCTGTGAGACACGGACAACAGCAAAGGGGCAGGGACAAACTGACTTTTACTCCAGCCTAACTTCCTGTATTTCCCCTGAGATATAACTACTGAAATTTCTTCCTGAAATTATGTTAGGCCTGGAGATTTTTTGTTGTTGTTGTTCAGTGTTGTATATCCAAGCGCAGAATGTGGTAATTGTTAAAAAGAGAAAACTTTTTTTAAAAAACACATTTTCACAAAACTTTTAAGTCACCTTAGCTTCTGGGAATGTTGAACCTCAATTTCTTATATTAGTTTTAAAATTATATATTGGCATATTATAGTTGTATATATTTATGTGGTACAATATGATGTTATAATCTTTGAACACAATGGGGAATTATTAAATCAAGCTAATTAACCTATCCATCATCTCAAATATTTGACATTTTTGTCAAATGAGAGCATTTGGAGTTTACTATTTAGCTATATTCATCATGCTGTGAAACACATCTAAAACAAACCGGTCAAACTTATTCCTCCTATCTTAACCGAGGCTTTGTATTTTTGATTACCATCACCCTATTTTCCGACTCCCCTAGCTCCAGTAACCACCATTCTACTCTCTACTTCTAAGAATTTGTTTTATATTTCACAGATAAGTAAGAACATGTGATATTTGTCTTTCTGTGTTTGGCTTATTTCATTTAGCACAATGCTCTCCAATTCCAAAACTTCAATTCCTTCAAGTATAAAACAAGACAGCTAGTCTAAGTAGTCCTAAAATTCCTTTCTGTGGTAGGCTGAATAATGACCCTCCCAAGTATCTATGCCCTAATCCTCAAAAGCTGTTAATATATTACCTTATGTGGCAAAAGAGGCTTTGTGGATGTGATTTAATTAATGGTCTTGAGGTCGATTATCCAGAATTTTTAGGGTGGGCCCAACATAACCCCAAGTGTTTTTATTAGAGGGTCACAGTCAGAGAGAAGATATTAGAAGCAGAGGCCAGAGAGAAAATACAGGGGCCATGAACTAAGGAATCTGATGGTCACCAGAAGCTGGAAGAGACAAGAAAACAGATTCTCCCTTAGAGTTTCCAAAAGGAATGGTATCCTGTGGACCCATTTTTGACTTCTGATCTATAGAACTGTAAGATAATAATTTTGTGTTTGCTTTAGCTAATACATTTGTGATAATTTGTAGCAGCAGCAATAGGAAACTTAAACACTTTTCAGGTTTATGATTTGAGAGTTCATTAAATAAGAGATGGTCACTTCTTTGGTTCCTAAATCATCTTGGAAACAAAGCCATTTCCAAAGAGGAATTTTAAAATACTGTCCTGCAGTCAAGCAACCTTAAAATTTGAGTGTTACATGGTAGACTGTGGTAGAAGCAGACAATTTATTTTGAGATAACTGTTATTTGTTATATTAGCTTGAGGATGGTGGTGTTATAAAGAGGAATTATTTATTTTTAGGTACATTTTATATTAAATACAAATTGCATAATTAGCCTAAATCAAATAATTATACTAAATTATATTGTGGTTACTAAATCCGGTCCTGAGAAAGTGAAACTGAGTTATTTTTCAAAGAGACAAAGAGAAAGTACAAGCAAACCAAATTGCAGCTACAAAAAGACAAAATATTGCAGTAAATTTATTGTTTTGTGTTTACAATGAAGTCCTTCGTTTTGGTCATAAAACTAGTCTTAATGGTTTTTCTTATATTTCATAGTATGAAAAATCTAAAAAGTAACCCATATGTAATTATTTAAGTCATGATAGAAATCCAAAGCATAAAGAAAATGAATCAATTGAATGAAAATGTGTAGGATGCTTAAACCCATTTGATAAGAAATTAATATGAATTTAGTATTTAAAAATGTTATATAAATAAGTTTCTATATTAAGCATCAATGTAGTTAGGATTCTAAGCCAACGTCATTTCCCCTTTTCTACACGTTCTTCTCCCTTCCCCATTAAAAATTGTCAAAACTCTCCACTTTTCTTTTCCCTTTTTGTTTTTAAACAAATAAGGGCTCTTCTAGGATATTTTAAGGCTACAATGCCAAACTTCCAAGTCCAAGCTGCTGGTACAATTTTAGAGATGCGAAGATACCCGTGCATTAATTACTTTTAAATCATTCCCTAACCCCTCACAAAACCGGAGTGAGGAGAGGAGAAACACTACTTTTCAAAAATGAGGAAATGAAAAATCTCTAAAACTCTATCACAAATAAATTATATCAAGTAAGCTAAAGATAGCAAAACAGCAAAAATGTCAGCAGATATTGCCAAAATGGTAACCACATATCACTTCTGGCGTGATCACACGAATGTGATTCATTACATCTATCTGTATTTCCTAAGTTCCTACAGCAAACATATACTTGCCCTACTCACTTAAAAATAAACACAATATGTAGTTGCTTTGGAATAATTTCTTCCTTTTCTTTTCTTTATCGGACTTTCACTCTTTCACCCAGGCTGAAGTGCAGTGGCATGATCTCGGCTTACTGCAACCTCCCCTCCTGCCTCAGCCTCCCGAGCAGCTGGGATTACAGGCGTCCACCACTACGCCCGCTGATTTTTGTATTTTTAGTAGAGACGGCGTTTCACCATGTTGGCCAGGCTGGTCTCTAACTCCTAACCTTGTGATCTGCCCGCCTCAGCCCCCTAAAGTGCTGGGATTACAGGCGTGAGCCACTGCGCCCGGCCGCTTCTGAATAATTTCGATCAGAAATTTATATTCGATATTTATTCCAACATACACGACAGATTTCCACTGATAATACCTCCTAGCAAGAAAGATAAGCTCCATCCAGGTATCTGTGAATTCACGGTTAAGTAGTTCCAGTACATCCTACATTTCCTTAAGACTCGCGTTTTATCCCAAACGTTTGTAAATTTTGTACCTGATAAAGAGCATACCTCCATCTAATACAAATATTTCCACCCCTCTTCAGATCTTTACAGCATTCCAGAGATCTGCACGCGCGGGCCTCCTCAATCTTTCCTCGGCTTCCCGGGGCCCCCAGAAGAGCAGGTCTGTGATTACAGACCTCTTCTGAAAACTCCCCAGGAAGCCTCCCTTTTTCCAGAATAAAAGCGCTACCTGATTCCCCTGCAAACCTCGTCCTCCAGAGTCGCCTATCACCCCCTGCTCCCGCTACAGGCCCTGTACCCACCTGGATCGGCCTCCGACCGTAACTATTCGGTGCGTTGGGCGGCGCCCCCGCCTCGAGCAGCGCCCGCACCTCCTCTACCCGACCCCGGGCCGCGGCCGTGGCCAGCCAGTCCGCGGAAGGTTCCATGCTGCTCCCGGGTGCTCGCTCCCCGCTCTCCCTCTCTCCGCGCCTGCAGAGCTCTCGCGGCCCGCACTACAGTCTCGAGACCAGCCCGCCCCTCCTCTTTCTTCCACCCGAGAGGGCGGGCGGAAGAGCCCCCCCCCCAACACCCGGGACTGTGTCCCTCGACTCCTCTGGCGGAACGGCTGTATCTTTCCAGGCAGGGGGGCGCCGTTCGCTAGTCCTCCGAGGAGGTGCTATTCAGTCGTTGCGAAGGTGGCACCCCTGAAGCCGCCCTAAGGTGGGTCTCTCCCGGGGGCACCAGCCGGAAGCGGCCCTCGCCCGCCGGAGCCCAGAGGCGGCGAGGAAAGGCTGGACTCCTCCCCACCTGCTCCTACACCGCCCTCCAGCAGCCCTGCTCCCGGCCTTGCTCTCCCGCCTCCCAGCAACCGCGCGTTTGCGTCTCCGAGTGAAAAGAAAGTTCGCACCCCCCACCCCCACCCCCACCCCCACCCCCGCCCACGTTTCCTTCCTCCACGGTACAACCTTCCCAACTGCCAAATTGAATCAGGGTGTTTGGAGTCACAGGGAAAGTAAGGCTTCTTCTTTTACTCATGAGAAAAAGCAAAACTATTCTTTTCTGTTTGTGAGAGCCCAGCGAGGATCAAAATCACCTGTGAGACTAGGAAGCGTCCCCCTATCCTTTCAACCCTTGATTTTCGAGAGCGCCGGGTTCACTAAGTCAGAAATCCTAGTTCAAAGGATTCCTTTTAGAGAGTCGGCCTGCTCTCTCCTTCCCCACCCTTTCCCCTCCTGTGTACAAAACGGCTGTCTAGGGCGTGGGTTTCCCAGACGTGTACATTGCCTGGTATAAGGGCAGACTCTGAAAAGAGGTTTGTTTAATGCAGACAGGGGAGAATTGTGCCTGTAGGCAGATAGGAAAATGGGGAGGGAGTACTGGAAGGAAGGATTCCATTCTCAATAAGTCATAATTCCTAGACCAGAAGAAGTGCTCAGTATTCTAAAGGCAGAGTTGCACAGTGATTCAAAGATCAGCTTTACACACTGTCCTGTCTCCTTCACACGCACATTTCCCCTTCCCACTGAAAATACCTTGCATTCTTTTTTAGTTATAAAGGGGGAGGGGAATATGAGTGCCCCCTGCTTTACAGGGGTTGTTGTGAATTTAAATGAATTGATGTATTAATACATATGAGCCTTAAGAACAGTGCCACACATCCTAAGCTAATACCTGTTAGCTCTTGAATTGTCCATTTTCAGGATTGGCTTCCAATTCTGTTTTGAGGCATAGAAAGAAAATGATTTGGAGCCGGGCGCGGTGACTCACGTCTGTAAGTCTGTAATCCCAGCACTTTGGGAAGCCGAGGCGGGTGGATCACCTGAGGTCAGGAGTTGGAGACCAGCTTGGCCAAAATGGTGACACCCTGTCTCTACTAAAAATACAAAAATTAGCGAGGCGTGATGGCACACATAATTCCAGCTACTCAGGAGGCTGAGGTAGGAGAATCTCTTAAACCTGGGAGGCGGAGGTTGCAGTGAACCACTGCACTCCAGCCTGGGTGACAATGAGACTCCGACTCAAAAAAAAAAAAATGCTTTGGATAGAATTATCACTATTATATAAAAGAAAGGGCCGGGCACGGTGGCTCAAGCCTGTAATCCCAGTATTTTGGGGGGGGTCGAGGCATGTGGATCACCTGAGGTCAGGCACTGGAGATCAGCCTGTCCAACAAGGTGAAACATCCTCTCTACTAAAAATTCAAAAATTAGCCGGCATGGTAGCGCGGGCCTGTAATCCCAGCTACTTGGGAGGCTGAGGTAGGGGAGTCTCTTGAACCCGGGAGGCAGAGGTTGCAGTGAGTGGAGATCTTGCCATTGCACTCTAGCCTGGGCAACAAGAGTGAAACTCCGTCTCTAAAAAAAAAAAAAAGCAAGAAGAACTTACTCCCTGAAAAGATGATGGAGATGATGGGCACCCTCCACCACCCTCACTTATAATGAAAAGTTAAACATCACTAAAGAGTATAACAAGTGCAGAGAGGTAAAAGTTCCAATTTTTCCTGTGACTATTACTTTTTAAGGTTTTCAATAACATACATTTTTAAAAAATGGATCGCTCTGACTCTGATGATGCCTTAAGCACATGCTTAACCTTCCTACTGGATAATCCAGCTCTGTTTAATAGTTGTATTTCAATCCCTGGTTGACTTAAACCTTGTAGACCCAGTGTATCTTGTACTTTTAGTTCCTGCTTGATTTTTAAACACATAGTTTTAAAAATGAAGCCAATGAAAACGATTTGGGGTGTCAAGCATGTTATTAAAATCTACAATGCATTACTTTGCTATTTATATTTTCCTTGGGTACCTCTGAATTATCTGTATAGCCATAATATGGAAAATTCAAACTATTGATAAATAAAAAATTCTTTTGTTTTAGCTTAAGGTATTTTATGATGGAGGAGGAAGAAAGATTGGTTTCAAGGATGGGAGGGAGGGAACACATTTAACACATTTCCATCATTAATATAATGATTCTTAATGGGGGTGGAAGAGTGGAAAGAGTAGGCTCCTTCAAGAGTCTGTTGAAAGACCTGCTCAGAAAAGAAAATATGTAGTGATTTTTTTGAAGAAAGATGTGTTCACTTACACATGTATTTCTGAATAAAACTTTTAGAGAATTCAGAGATTTCTCTGAAATTCTACCATGGATTCCTACATCAAGAACTCTTATAGCTCTTGTGAAATATATATACACACACACACACACACACACACACACACACACACACACAGATATATATGTATATGTACGTATATATATTGAGCTATTGGTGAAGAAGATGGGTAATGCGGTGATACAAAAACAACATTTGGATGCATTATATGCAGATGTAAAAGTTGACTGCTTTGGAAATACCAAGAACAAGTTTTGGATATGTATACACTCTCATATCTTGCAGAAGAGCTCTGGAAGGATTATGGCATCCTTTGGTGGGGTCATTTTGCTCTAGAAATTGAGCCCATATTCTATTATAAATCTTATGTAAAGTTTAATAATACTGTGAAAACTTTCCTAGTTTTTCTTTTAAAGAACCCACCACGTTCCCAGTTTACTCATACATATCAGCTCAACCTGAGGTGCAAAACTCTAGAAGAATGAAAATATAAAGTCCTGGATCCTGGCGCTGCTTATACCAGCCTCAGAATTCCTGTGTGCAAAATGGGATTATAATATATTTCATGGGACCACAAAACATGATACTGTATGTTCAAAAGCTTTTAATTTAAAATTTTACTATATTTACTAGAATTTACTAAAGTTTGTTGGTTATTGTTATTATTCTCACACTTACTTTTTCTTTCTTGAGAATGCCATTCCTTTTTAGATTTGCACTGCCTTGGCAGTTTTAAAAATCTACGCTATGAAATTTAAGCCTGTCTTGATTCTGATCAGTTTTATAAGAAAAAAATACTACCACCTGTTCATTCATTCAACAAGCTCAGAGGCTAAGGGCAGATATAGGGTAGAGGCAAAGGGGAGTAGATCAAACATAATATCTCTAGAGTCAGACTGCCAGGGTGCAAACCTGAACTGTTCCACTTACTGGTTCTCTATCTTTGAACAAAGTTACTCAACATGTCTGGGCCTCTGTTTTCTCATTTGCATGATTAGGATAGTAACTGTACTTGCCTCAAACAGTTGTTTAGGGATTAAATGAGGCATGTAATGCTCTTAGATGGGCAAAATAAAGCAAAGAATGATACAAGAAAATGAAAATTGGACCAAACTCATTCTTATTTGTTTCTAGTAGGCAAAGCCTTCCTGGATGTTAAGAGCTGATCCCAGTCTTGAAGAATGGTGTGAGAGTTTAAAGATGGAAAAGAAGGAGACAGATATTCTAGGCAGAGGTAAGATGTGCAAAGGCATAGAAGTTTAGGAAAACTGAAAGTAATTCATTTGGACTTATTCCTGAAAAAAAGCCTGTGAAGAACTCCTCAGAGAGTCAAAAGAAAAACCAGCAGAGTGGGATGGCAAGTAAGTGGGGACACTGTGTTGACGACTCTTTCACAGCTTGGTTGTGATAGTTCAAGGCCCTTACCATGAAGTGAGGCAGATGGAAGTTGGAAAAGACCTGAGCACACACATACCCTGAAGGGCAAGTGCCAACTAAAGAGAGGAGAAAGTTAGAAGAGAATAAAGGAAAAGTTAAGTACATAGGCAAGATAGCATATTTTTGAGGACCCAAGGTCCCTCAAAAGTCATGAAGAAACAGAACTCAAAGCACAGCAGTGGTTATAGCTTTGGTCACAAGAGCTATGTAGATTTGGGAGGGAGAAAAGGTCAGAATGGGGAGGCACTTCCTTCCATGAATGAGGAAGCTAGCTTGTTTGCAGAGTGAAAATAAGATGGTAGGGTAGGAAGTTTGAGAATGGTAAAAGTTTAGAATACCTCTTATGAGGAGAGAAGATGGGCTGAGTAAGACTCAGACAGAGAAGTCTTTTGTTATTTTAAATCAGACTAGAGAACCCAGCTGAGGATGGAGATCATGACACAGTAGAGATACTTGATTACTTTCAACCTATTACCAGAAAGAGACAAAGATATTTGAGAAATTAATGTTCTAGAGTTGGTTTCTGGTTCTGACAAGGCATTGTAGGATTGGCAAGGGATGATATAAATATATTTCATGTGATAAGCAAGATGATTTTGTTAGGAAAATAAAAGGAGTTGGAGCAATAGCTCTACTCTTGGACCAAGTGACAGTTCTCAATTATCTAATGAACTATTGTTTTGACTGTGAAATCTTTAGAGATTATTTCTAGATTCAATGTCCATAATTTTCTAAGTGGGCTTTCTCTTGTTCTATTCTTAACACTTGAAGTGAGATACTGCACACATATTTCTTTACCAGTTTCAATATTAACATTATTATTAAAGATAATTGTTGTAACTATACCTTGGGGTTAAAAACAAAATAAACATAGAGTATCTCTGGGAAGATACAAAGAAAGCCATTACCTGTGAGGCAAGGAAATGAAGAACTGGGATTGGCATGCTTCTTGCTTTTCACATTGTATGATTTGTATTGTCTGAATTTGGTATTATGTGCATGGCCTTTCTAATGAATTAAATAAACATAATAAAACTAGTAGACAAATCAGAGTTACTTTTATTAGAATCATCTTTCATAACTTTATTTGAAAAAGAGTAACCGAGTATCTAATATATGTCAGGCACTTGGCTTAAAGTTGTCAATATTAATTACAAAAGAAGGGTTCTTAGTCAAGAGCATGTGTTGGTAATAGCCATCAATATATTTGCTTCTCTGGAGAAGGAAGGTGGTCTTGAACTGGGATGAGCTCTTGAGTGGAGACTACAGTAATCATCTGAGCAGGGAAGACTGGAGTGATGCATTGTGATAAATGATACCTCACACTTGTGTTACCAGGAAAAAAGATTTCAGAGTGTAGAAAAGATCTCATGATTAAAGAAAGTTCCTTAGGAAGTAGATTATGAGAGCAAGATATATGCCTTGTAATTGAGCTTCTAGGTACAGCTGTGTTAAGCCTTCATAGATGAGTTCTAGAATAGGATGTTGGGTGCAATAGAGAATTATTTGAAGACAAAGGCAATGGAGGAATAATTCCATGCATCCCCTTAATTTAGAAAAGCCATAATGTCAGGAAATTAGAGTCCCTGGCCTAGCTCCACCACCTACTTTGTTACCCTGAACAAATGAGTTTTTTTTTTTCTAACTTCAATGTCTTCATCTACAAAGTGGGCATAATCAGAAATGTGTAAAACTAGATTGTGGGTTGGCCTGAAGTGCCAAAGTGCCCCTGAAGCTGCCCTGGATAAAAATTCTGATAATCAAGGTCCAATGTGGGTGATAAGAGTATTTTAAATGGGAAAGAAGCACTTTCTTAGGTAAATAACTGCAAGATATTTAATTATTTATTTTCTACAAGGAAAAAAGGTAGCTTCAGCATGAAAGGGAGACCTTTGAGAAAGTAGAGCAGACCTTCAAACAAGTTTGCTAAGAAAAGACAATGTGTCCCTGGGAGTAGATCTCTAGAAGTTTTAAGACAGAGGATGTTTCTTTCTCCTCTTTGCTATTCTCTATTTAATTAAATTCCATATAGCACAATTATTTGGTATTTGCTATAAGTAAGGTGCTCTTTTAGAAACTCTATGCTATCTCTGCTCATTCAGAATTATTGTAAAATTTCTCTTCCTGCTCAAACTGGATCTTAGCAATGAGTACAAAATGCAAAATTCTTTGATGTGTTGTAGATTTAATGCATAATTATAGTTAAGTCACAATTTTCAACCTTAGTTTCTAAAATGTTAATTGGGTATAGAATCAGCAGTACCTATTATCACCTTTCCAATAATATTTTGAAGGTAACTTAAAAGTATATGACTTATTATATAGCAGATGTCTTTTCTAAATTGTGTGCAAAACAAATATGAATTTAAATCTATGTAAGAAATTTACTATTAAAAATATCTCGAGTGGACTCTTGTGAAATGAGGAATCTTTGCAGTTCATGAAAACAATTATTCCCTAACTTAACTGTTTTGTAAATGTTTTGTATGTTGATAAATTACTTATGGTGAATTACTTATATCTATTTGTAGCTATTTGATCAGCAGAGAACACTAAAAGATTGGCACAGTATGTACGTATGTACATATTATATGCACATATTTGGTATATATGTATATTATATACAGCATAGATATTTAGAATTGGCCTCATCCTGAGGAACAAAATAAGTAACAAACATAATTAGAGGAGATAGGCAGGCAGAAATAGAGATAATAAGAAATTCATTAAAAGTAGCCAAGAAAATAATGGATATAATTTTTTGACCCTCCACTATGTGACAAGCATTAAGCAGTTTTATATATGTCATTCCTAATTCCACAGCTCTCCCATGGGATAGAGAGTATTATTCTTTCTTCATCATGTAGACAAAAGAGGCTCAGAGTGCTTACGTAATAATGAAAAGAAGATAAAGTTCAAACTTAAGGTTCCCAGTTCTGTTTGAGAGGTCCTTACTCTCCCTACTCTAATATCGGTTTCCCTAATGATAATTTATCCAGTACGTGGTCAACAACTCATCAATGCTTCCTTTTCTTTGAGGATTGTGCTTTAGAGCAAGTTGTAAAACCTGGGCCAAGATTACTGGCTCTCCATTTTCAGAAACTACTGTCCTTCTGTGATTATTCTTCAGTAGTGATAGAAATTTGGAACTCAAAGACATGCAAAGTCCCCTGAAAGTCACTTAATTCAGTCCCCTTGTTTTTGAACGATTTGTTTTCCTGATTAAAGCTCATATATGTAAAAATAATTAAGGAATCAGCTGCACACCAAAAATGAAAAACTACCCTACACAAATCAATGATTATTAACATTTGATATACTTCCTCCTGTCTTTTTCTTTGCTTAACCTGTACATTGTAAATATTATACAATTTTGGAATAAGCTTTTTCTAACTTATCATTAGAGTGTTTTCCAAACTTCCCCCAAAACACTTCATAAATGCTACTTTTAACAGCTGCAACACATTCCACTGGAAAAATAGTTATAACTTACTTAAGGATATCCCTTTGTCAGATAGTTAAGGTGTTTCTAATTGCTACTAAACATAGAATTGCAGTTTTTCAAAGGGTAGAAGGCTCTTGAATATATTGCAACATTGCTTTTTTAAAAGCCACCATTTTGATTTATAGATAACAGAGTGGAGGAGTGGTGCATTGCTATGGTTACCCAGTTAATAAGTGTTTGCTGCAGATGTTGAACTCAGTTCCTCTCTCCATTTTCCATTCTTTCTATGGCCACAGCTACTTAATGTGGGTGGTGGGAAATGCCAACCATATTCTTAATCATAATTTTGGGAGTGACACAAATGCAAGTGGGACAAGCCTAGTCTTCAAACTCAGATAGAACTGACCTCTCATTTACCAGCTCTGTGGGCTTTAATAAGTTATGTAAACTTTCTGAGCCTTTGTTCCCTCACCTCACAAAGTGGGGAAAATAAAATATACCCCATAAGGTTACTGTAAAGAATAAAGAATGTCAGATATATAAAAATCTGTGTGCACAGTAGGCTCTCAATAATGGTGCTTTTTAATTTTTTGAGAATATATATGACATTTATTATCAAGTTATTCATTTAGGTCATCAGAATAAATGTCCCTTTTAGTAATTTTTCATTAATTACTGTACATTCTGGCAGTTATCTGTGATTTCAAGAAAACTTTCTTCTAAAAGGTATGATGCTATCTCTGAATTCTAACCCCCTGAAAAAAGAGCTTCTTTGTAGCAAAGTTGCCTATGGTATGATAAAAGAATTTCAAAAAAAAAAAAAAAAACTAACTAAAAACAAACCTCATTAAATCATAAGAAGTGACACTGGAGAGTATCACTGTGTTCAGTCTTTACATTCATTGCCACCAACCTTCACTCCTTCCGGTGTATTTCAAGTGGAAGGTACAATGGGAAATCTACAGTCAAAACTGAGGAATTGCAAAGTGTACTTTCTCTAAACTTCTATCCCCAACCTCCCTCCTTTTTCCTTCTCAATGGGACAGATTTTCTCCTCTTAAACATGCTGTCCTTTTTGATTGCTAACACAAGCATATATAATATCTCATTTCTGTTTATGATGCTGATGCATGTATATGCTATTAGAGTTCTGAGATAATGTTGAAAGTCACAGAGAAATAATATTGTATTCAGTTTTCACTCCTGAGGGTGGATGTTGAGTATTCATGGTTTACCCACAGGTTTAACAATGATTTAGGATACTCTAATTTCAGGGGGATCATCTACATGGAAACTTTCCCCATCAAATGGAGAATGGTTGTCCCCCATTTCCCCTCTAAAAAGCTATCCTTTAAAAGTAGCTTGCTTTCTTGGGACTCTATAGTCTTACTGTTATGTTTAATTTTCTGTGTCCTTTCCTGAACTTTGGAGAGTTCCGAAGCCAATTTCCCCTCTGATATTATTAAATATTGCAAGAAAATTTTGTGTTAGACCAGTCTTTCTCAAATCACATTCTTCAGCTGATATATGATCCAACTCCCCTCAAAGGAATCAACTTCTTGATGAAATGCAATCAACTTTGATTAAATAAGTAAATGCTTTCTATTCATGTTTTAGCACTTTTCACATACAGATTTAACATTTCCATTCATGTTTTCCTTTCAGTCTCTGGGCTGAGGGTAGAGTGTTCTCTTTTTTGTTGTTACGGTTAAGATGGTAACTTCCATAATTATTTTTTCAAAAATACAATGATAACAGAATATACTCTGTGTTTACTCTGTACCAGTTTAAAAGCCCAGGTCAATTTAGCCTTAAGAAAGCATACTATTTAATGTATTTTGTCTGTTTCTTTGATATCCTACTTTTAAATAACTTTTTCAAATTTGAATAAATATAATTGAAGGTCACCCTCAAGGTAGGCATTTTGAATGTTTTTAGGATTACATTAATGTTTCTGCCCATCATTCCTTTCATCACACACACACACACACACACACACAATTTTTTTAATACTAAAGAATTTTTAGAAAATTGTTTTGGCCAAAACTGTTGATTCAGATATTCAGACTATAACAACCATTCTGAAGGAATTAAAAATCCAGTTGTCTTCAGTGATTCCTTTGGAAATTATTATTCTGGGTTATTAGATAGACTAATAACTTTTCCAGTTTTCTAAAGCTACGTTGATTTCCTGCCTTAGAAAACAAAGGTTCATGAACACTGCTTAATATGTCTTTAATGGTTATGAATACTAGAAGAGCTTAGAGGTATACCCTAAAGGCCATCATATAGAGCTTCTGTACAGGTATGAATTTAAAAGTATCTAAGTATGCAAATTTACACTGATTTTATCGAAGACCTTGGAATATACCAGGAGTTTTAATACATAAATGTATTTTTATTATAATATATACATTTTTTAAATGGAGTTTAGAAATTTCTAGCTACACTGAATAATTAAATTCTAATGGAGTAGGTATTTTCTGTAAAAAAAACTAAGTGCTTTCTTAAGGGAATAGTTTAGGCATTATAATAACTGATAAATGTATGCTGTTTAAAAGTTTACAGTGAATCTTTACACATACTATTTTATCTACTTCTTATTACATGAATACCATAGGGTCTCAGGTTTACAGATGAGAAAATAAAAGCACTGAGAGTTTCTCATGCTTCATTCTGGTACCATGACACCTCATAAGTAAAGGAAATAGAATCTGCTCACAGGTCATGTGAGTGCTAAAGAAAGTAATCTTTCAACTGCATGCTTCGATTAGTTCCTGTGCTGGCGAATAGGTATCCCATTTATTGCTTTTAAATTAAGGTAGGAATATGAATAAGTAATTTATGTGTACATTCACATAAGAATTTTTCATTGGTTTTATTTTGCTCAAAAAATAAATTTTTGAAAGATGTTAACCTCCTTTCAACTAATATTTACTGTGACTTACATGGCTGATGCTTGAGTAGAGTAGAGGCCCAAAGGGGTTAAGTGACTTACAAAATAACAATTAACTAAAAGAGATGGAACTGAAACCATATACATATTTATAGCAGTCCATGAACAACGAAGTTCAACCATATACAAATTACCAGTCAATGATTTTTGGCAGGCCATGCAACCTATCTGAGCCTCAGTCTCCAGATCTACAAAATGAAAAAAATGAAACATCTAAAACATAAGGATACTGTGATAATTAAATAAGATAATGCAAGTTGAAGTGTCCTATTATTATTAAGCTCCTCTTAATTATTTTTGAAGAAAACGAGAACTTTACCATATGATTTGGAAGAAAGTTTCAATAAGCTTCTTTCAAAAATTAAATGTTAAATATAATATATTCAACTTCAACTATTCAGCATGTAAACTGCATGGAGTAAAATTCAAAGTATCTGATGTTAGACATTTAATAATTAGATTTGCAACTGGGGGAGTCATTGTTCTCTAGATAGCTGCTGTTTCTTTAAATTGGTTGAGAGAGTTATACAATTGCTGAGTCAGATGATCTGGCAGCCTGAAAGAAAATGAGAGCAAGAAAATGGTGGCACTCGAGAAAAGAAAGCAAAACAAGCTTTTTCCTAATACATCAGCAACGTCACTGGTGTAATATTAGACAAATTGTAGCTTAAAAGCAGAAAAATTATTATTTGAAAGGTATGATTTTTTCTTGTAATTGTGACTTTTTAGCTTACATTTTCCATCTATATTTCCTCCTTCATCACTGTGCTTTTACAGAGACATAAAGATCCATCATTTTGTCCATAGATGCTTTATTCTGTTATGGCTAGATAAACATAACACTTGTGCTTTGATTTTTCTTTCTTACATAATTTTAGGTTGTCATATTACGAGCCTGGTCTGGATCATAAAATGAAAGAAACCTCTTATTACAACACACACACACACACACACACACAGAGAGAGAGAGAGAGAGAGAGAGAGAGATATCCATTTATGCTGTGCAAACAGAAGTAAGTGTATATAGAGTTTTGATAAGATATATATAGGCTATGTGGAAATTTTCGGTCTGGTTCTATAAGTTTTAAAATACAAATATATTTTGTTATATTTTTTTCTCTCAAACTATGTTCTGATTATAAAAATGTAGTATCAAAGGTACATTCTTTTCCAATTCAGATGAAGGGTCACATAGTAATAAAGGGTCTCCTTCATTTGGTGAAATAACTCATCCACTGATTACTCAGACTCTCTTTCCAGGGATCCAGAAAACTGACTCTAAACTTAAAATCTTACCTAAAATCCTGGACCTCAGTTCAAAGATAAATCAGCATTAATAAGGTAAAAAAAATAAAATTGGTCATATTGGTCAAATTGTGTCCCAATGGGCCACTTGTAATAGTATCTCCTTTGAGTGTTTATTTAAAATGCAGATTTCTGGGACCTACAGCAAATCTGAATCAAATTTTCTGAAAGTGAATCTCAGAAATATGTATTTATAAAGGCAGCTCAGGTAATGATGCTGTTGTTAACCTTCGTCATACTTTTAAAATTTCTAGTTATTCACATAATTCAATTAAGAAAGCAAAAGCTTTTTATTTACATTACCTCAATTGTACAACTTTATTAGTTTCAATTTGCTTAAGAGATTACATGTCTTTGTTCACATAATTCTGAACCTCTATAAAACCTTTCTTTTAAAAAATCCTACTCCCTTCACAACCATTTAAATAATTTATGATATTGAAGGTGAAAGAGAAAACTGAGAAATAGTTGAAGAATTAAAAAGTCCTTTGTGATAACATGTTTATATTTTCATGAACAAAGCCAATATGTCATAAAAAATAAAAATCAACATACTGTTTTTTTAAAGGAACTCTGATGCTTTGGGAGTTTCAGTCCTGTAGTTGATAGATTTAACTTTTGTTTTTCCTTTTAGTACTTCTTTTTGATAGTATAGTTCTGCCCAAATGCAACCATCATTCCAGGGCTCATGAATTAAATAAATGAACTGAGAGACACTGTCAAGCACTGAGATTTTCTTCAACCTCCCGTTTAAAAAAAAATGCTAATTGGACATTAAGATGAGAACAATAGTCTGGGAATTACTAGATGGAGGAGAGAGGGAAGGAGCAGGGCTGAAATACTACCTACTGGGTACTATGCTTACTAACTGGGTGGCAGATCCAGTCATACTCTAAACCTGAGCATAATGCAATATACCTTTGTAATTAACCTGCACATGTACCCCCTCCTTCTAAAATAAAATTTGAAAAAACTACAATGCATATTTTAAAAAAATACCACTATGTACAAGGCACTGTACTATATCTGGAAGTACAAATATTAGTTACAGTCCAAGACTCAGTGGGTTCAGAGACTCCAACTATTTTGGCATTCCTTCTGTATGGAAACCTTCCTTAGTCTACCACGCCCTATCTTTCTGCTCTTTGGAAATTCTCGCTCACTTTCTTCATAATGCTGTCCTTGACTAATTCTCCTCTAGCAGTACTTTGGTTTTATATGTGATTTTAAATCATTCCTGTAATTTCTTCTGTTTAGATGGCTTCGTACCTGAGATTCACATTCAACAAACAGAAAAAAAACGCTATTGACATTTGGTAGCGTCGACAATTGCAAACACATGTGGGTTTGCTGAATACACATTAAAATTGCATGCATTAGGATATGGTGAATCTGTTGAGGTCCCAAGTTGGTGGGTATTTTCTAGGAAGGGTCGGACCCTTTAAAAGGACCTTTTATCATCTACCAAACAAATCCTTCATTTATTAATTCCCAAGGTTTTCTCTATCGGTTGGCTTACTGTCATGAAAATGGGTCTTACTTTAATAGCTACTGATGTTTTTTATTCTAAACAATGATTTCATTTAAAAAGAAAATTTTCAAACATGGGGAAAGCTGCAATATAAGAAGAAAACAATGGAGAGACATCAGCACTGGAAAAATACTACGGGCCACTCTTCCTACTATCCTGCACCCCTAGATACACATAGAGAAACTGAGGGAAGGCAAGGCCCTTCAACACTCTTGGGTCTCCATCTGGCTTGGATGGGAACAAAAGGGCTGCCGAGTCTCAGAAGCGCACTTTCCCCGTGGCTCCTCCAAGTAACTTCGACTCAATTCTCTCTACTCATCCTCTCCAAAACAAGGCCTAGCCAGTTCCAAACTGGAGAGCTGACCCAGAGTCGCCTCCTGTCCTGTCCTTCCTGCCGTCCTCTCAGACTCTGCCTGCTCCCACCCCGACGCTAACCAGTGAAACCCCAATAGTCTTCCACGTGGAACTCCAGGTCCACAGTTAAGATAACAGATCACATCGTTCCTGCGGAAAGTGCGCGCGGTGGAGTGATAATTTGACTGAGCGTCCAAATTCTTGATGGAGTGCCTTGCTTCAGCTGCCAGTTAAGCCTCTGGGATCTGCAGTGTCTCTAGGAACTGAGAGAGTGGGGAACTCAGGGTCGAGGAGGAGGATGGTAGGGGCTGAGGAGTGGAGGAGCAGCGTGCATCTCATCTCTTGTCCTCAGGCGCTCTTTGGGGTCCTGGTCCCTTGCACCCTCAGCGTGTCTCCGGAGGTGGCCAGCTCTGCCTGAAATTGATTGGAGGGGACTAGAGTGTGCTTGTGGGCTGGGGTGGTGGGGCCGGAGAGAAGGGATCCCAAGGAGGCTGCAAGTTCTGTGACCAGAGGCCTAACCGGGCAGCCTTGGAAACGGGTATAGTTACGGACTTACGGGTTTAAAATGGAACTTCTTGGACATAGCGTATATTACGGTCTTAAGTCACAGACCTCTCAGGCTCTCCCAGACCTCGGGTATGATACTTAACTCCGTTTCCTTGCCTTTCGTCCCTCCTTACCCACCTAAGGCTAGAGAAGCTCTTAGTTCACCCGCTATGTAGGACTGTTACAGTGCCAAAGGCTTTGGAAATAACATATGTTTTAGTGGTAATGGTCATAGCACTTTTAGAAAACTCAAAAATGAAACGAAGAAAATAAGTATCATCAACCTTTCCCCCAACCCCTTTCATCCTGAGGAAACCATTATAACTAATTTGGTGGTGGTGGAGGGGAATTGTTTACTGTTTTGAATCTTGCTTTAAAAAAACCTGACTTTATAATGCAATCACTTAACAGTCTATTTCATATTCTTCAGAAACCTGATGATCCAGAATATAACTGTACCATAATTTAACATTTTATTGCTAGAATTTTATGCAGTTTTTTATTTCTTCCTACTACTTATCTGTCTATATTAATCTTTGTCAGAACCTTTGTTTGATTAGCATGAGGCCTGAATATAAAATAGCTGAATGAAAGTGTATGGGTTCATTTTAAAATTCTTAATATATAATACAAAATTGTTGTTCTTGATGGTGAAGAGTTTAGGAGGTCCACTAATCTCACTGGGCAACAAATAGAGATGATATTAGTAATTAGGCATGTGAGAATCAGAATTTAGATAACTTGCTTTAAAAAATTCATATTCAATGTAATAATTTTTAATTTAGAAAATGAAACTGTACCCATTACTTATATAACTTACACTGCAGAAATAAAGCACCACAAAAACTTTTTATCAGGTTGGGTTTTGTATCAGGCTGGGTTTTGCAGCAGATGGAGGGTCTAAGGTAAGCTTGTCCAGTCTGTGAGTTGAAGGGCCACATGCAGCCCAGGATGGTTTTGAATGTCACCCAACACAAATTCATAAATTTTCTTAAAACATCATGAGATTTTTTTGGTTTTTTTTTTTGTGTTTGTAGCTTATTAGCTATTGTTAGTGTATTTAATGTGTGTCCCCAGATAATTCTTCTTCCTTTATGACTCAGGGAAGGTAAAAGATTGGACACCCCTGGCTTACAGTGTTCTACTGTGAAATTTCAGTTTTAGTTTGGCCTAGGATGTTGTAGTACAGAAGGCAAGTGGGATTTTCTCTGTTTTTCCAAGGACTTTGTAGAAAGTGTAGAAGCACGGGGCCCATGGTTGAACCTTGCCGTAAGACAGTATTTTTGAGACAATTTGTATCACTTGACTAACAGGAATTGTTCATATATTGGGAAAATGGTTTAGCTTAACTCTACCATGTAGTTGATAGTGATGAACTAACATGGAATAATAGACCTGTAAAATATGGACATAAATGGTAATAGGCTATGTTGTTGCTACCTCAGGATGATAATGGACTTTCTAAAATTCAAGAGTACTCAAAGAAGTAAAATAAATATCAAGTCTTGATTTCTGAAAGTGCCATGGTTCATTTAGAACACAACATAAACTGTGAATCACGTATGCATTGGGAATAACGGTTTATACTAACTGCACAGCACTTACCTTGAGAGGACTCTACGCTATTAAAGAAAAAAATAATCTCAGCATTCTGAAATAGCTATAAACAAATGAATATTTTAACTTCCTAATAAAAATATGACTGTTTTGTAAATGTGCCAAGGTAGAAGTAACAAATCAACTGAGGGAATTTATCAGGTTTCTGTGGTTAAGAAACAGATAATGTGGAATTTTAGTATACATATTTCCAATCATAAAAAAAGTCATAATAAACATATTTGCAGAAACTTGAAAAATACATTAAAATAAAATATTAGTTGCAGTGATATTAAATAATTCATACAAGTAATTGTGAGCTCGTGTGCCTCTCAAGGAATTGTATGAATCCTAACATAACTAGTATCCATATAAACCCCCAAATCAATATAAACATAGGCATAAATATATTCATGTGAAATATATAATTACATATCATTATAATTAACACTGCTAGATTTTATATGATGTATACCATTTTACATATGAAATTTGAAAATTGCATATATTTCAAGACAAACATTCTATTCAAGCTGTGTGTTCTATCTTCAGATACTTCCTGAAGATTGGGCTTTTCACATACGTCCTGAAAACTGATTTATACCTAAATAACAAAAAATGATTTATTTCAATGAACCTATCATTTAAATATTTTTTGCATTTTATGCATATACATTAACATACTATAAAATATTTTCTCTAACTTAAAGTAACCTCAATGTTATGTTTTATATGCCTAAACTAAAAAATATGTAATTACAGCATTTATATACATTGACATTTTCTACTTTGTTACTATAGATTTTCAGAAGCAACTTAATAATTTAAATAGAATAATTTTATATAGAATAATATTAACTCGAATAATAAATATTTTTATATAGACAATAATATTAAGAACTATATTCAAACAGTTACGAATCACTGTGGCTAAACTTTTGCTGATACGGATAAACCACTGGTAAAAAAAACAACCAGGGTCTTGCCAATATTTTTAAATGAATTAAAAATAAATCCAGCAACAGGCAGTGACATCCTTTATAAGCTCCTTTGAATAACTTTTTTTAAAAATGAACTTTCATAATATGAAAAAAAAATAAAATGTGCACTTATCCTATAGATTATACATTTTTGCTAATAGAAATTGAGACACTAAATTAAACACTGATAGTTTTAACAGGTTTAAATTTCCATTTGAAAGAGGCAACGTGGCAGTAAAGAAATAATTACCCCTCCGCTGGCCTTTGCTTTTTGAAGCTATATATTCCTGGCGAAGCATGCCACAAGGACCGTCATAAAAGTGAAGCCTCATTAAATTAGTTTTAGACTTATTATACAAGTTTTAATTAGCATTGTGCATATTTTAACTGTATATTCTTTCAGTTTTCTTGGTTATAGGAAATTACACCGGCTGGGTCAAGATTTATCAATGTGAGGACAAAACTACCTCGGATTCTGTTTTTTAAGAAGTAGGCCTCATTTTTAAACTGTGTTAACTGTCGTCTGAGATGACTAAAATATTATCAGTTGGGATTTCTGCAGTTCTGTCGTCTGTTAAACATACGAGCATTGTCCGGAGCAGTTTCAATCACGCAGGCCGCCGGACCTTTACCTCTAACTCACAAAGAAAGCCCATTTCCCTGTTGGCTGTAAAACTCCCCCCAAGAAGCAAGTGTTTGCTCCTCGCAGCAGTAACTGATCCTACGATCCTGGTTAGCATTTCAGGAAGTCACTGCGTGCGTGCCCCTTCTCTCGCGGGTCCTCTACTCTTCTGGAAGGTGGGAGGGGGTGACCCTGCCGGGAGGCTGGGGAAAAAAAAGGACCCCTGCAGAAAACTTAGACGGTTAGCAATATTTCCCCTAGGGAGAAAGAGTGTGTGTGTGTGTGTGTGTGTGTGTGTGTGTGTGTGTGTGGCTTAGTCACTCCCACCCAGAATATTTGGGAGTCACTGGCTTCTGAGGTGGGTTTAGAAGCTCTGTTCGCCTCAGTTTCACATGATTGAGGGGCTGTATGAAGGGGACTCCAGGTTTAATGGTATTGCGAGAACCACATGTCTAAGTCGTTGTAACCCGAATGGGGAAGCCTCCACTGCCGTTACCTCCTCCTCCTAGCCTGTGCTAGAGACGATCTATCTGTTTTTGAAATCACACCAAAGAAAACAATTGGCGAACGCGCCCCGGACTTTTCGAGGGCCTTCCCTACCTGGTCTTCTAGGATGCGGCTGCTGCCCTAGACGCTGGCTCCTCAGTAGCATCAGCACGAGGGCCACAGCGGAGGGTGCCCCTGGCGCTGCCCACTCTCCCGCGAGCCGCGGGATGTGAACCTCGAAAACTCTCACTCGCGGAGGGCCGCACGAGCGCCGAATCCGGAGGGTCACCAAGAACCTGCGCACCATGTTCTCGCCGCCTCCACTGCCGAGCTCGGCAGCCGCTGCGCCGCCCTTTGGCACCAGAGGTGAGCAGCGCCGCTCCTGCCCCCCTAACTGCAGACTTGCAACCCACGCGCCGCCCCCTGCCCATCTCCGCCCCGCAGGCGCGCACCCGCCTTCCCTGAGCGCGCCCGCCCCCCACCTCCACCCCCCTACCCCCACCCCCATCCCCACTCCCACCCCGACCTCCAAGATCTCGCAACAGCTCTTTGCCTTGCGCACGCGGGAAGGGCTGCCGGAGGCGCCCGTAGGGAGGCGCGCGCGCGGGCTGCTCGGGGCCCGGGTTCCTCTCCCTCCCGCCTACCGCCACTTTCCCGCCCTGTGTGCGCCCCCACCCCCACCACCATCTTCCCACCCTCAGCGCGGGCGTCCCGCGGGGACGGCCCAGGGGCCGGACGCCTGGAACGCATCTCCAGGCAGCCCGCCCCCTCGCTACATCCGTCACCTGACACGGCCCTACCAGGAACCGCCGCGCTCCCGCGGGTTCTGGGGCTGCTCGCGTCCCCGCTCCCTCACTCCCCTTGTTTTATTCCTGCCTCCCCTGGTCGAAAGTCTTCCATTCTTCGAACTAGATTATTTAAAACAGAAAAAGGAAGAAAGAAAAGCGAGGTCATCTCGTTGCTCTATCCGCCAATCAGGAGGCTGAATGTCAGTTTTGAACAAAAAGCCGCTCCGCTCCTCTTCTAGATTTGGAAAACTAGCAAAATTAAATGAAACCGCTGCACGCTTCTGACGCGACATCTGGACACGGCGTGGCGCTGCTGGAGCTGCGGGCCCGGCCAGGCGCCGGACTAGGTAGGTGGAGTCGCACCCCGTGGTCCCAGCTGGGTCCCGGCGCCCCTTCCCCTCCCAGCTGCCCGCGTCGCCCAGGGCGCCGGGCTGGGACTGGAATCGAGTCCTTTGCTTCTAGCCCGTTTTTGTTTTCGGTTTTAACCTTCACGACTCTGCAGAGCATCTGAGTGCTTCTTCCTCTTTCCTCTTCCCCCCGCCCCGCACTCTCCTCCCCCGCGGGCCGCTGCCCTCTTGTCGCCGCGTCCCGGCGTAGAATGGTTGTCTTGGCGACCGCTGGCTGCAGCCGCCTCCACGCTCTGCCGGGCGCCCGGACACCCGGACACCCCTTGATCCGGCCGCCTGACACCTCGGCGGGCGTCCCCGCTCCTGTCTCCCCCTCCGTGTCCCGCCCCCGCCCCCCTTTTCTTATACATCACTGATCCTTTCTGGACTCTCTCCCTTCCTCCTTTCTAGCTGGGAGACAGGAAAAGCGGTCCTGTCTGGGAACAGTAAAAGCAGGGCAAGGAAAGGAAGGAGCGGCAGAAAGGAGGGGTGAGTCGAGGACACTGGGGCGGCCCGAGAACGCGGAGGAGCCGGGTCCTGAGCGCGGTCTAACGAGGCTCGGCTCTGAGCCAGGAGCTCGGACGCGGGCTCGCCGGCTCTCCGCGCGCGGGAAGTCGAGCCCAGGACGCCGCCTTCAGGCCGGCGCGCTGACCCGGTGCCCCGACCCGGAGCTTGCAGTCTGGACGGATCTGTCCTGAGGCTCGCGGGCTGGGGCCGCGGCCTGAGTGGCTGGTTGTGTGCCAGAGGTTGCGGGACTAGGTCCAGCTCCCGGAACCTGGAAATGTGGTCCGCTTCTCAGTGGCTTCCTGTTCTTGCGCTTGGGCCTAGTGGCCTAGTTGAAGAAGTGGAACCACAGCGTGAGCCGAGCCGACAAGGCCTTACAGACGTAAGGCTTGACCTTACGTCAACCCCCCCCCCGAACTCCCCCCCCCCCGGCACCTTACACGGGAGGAAAGTGAGGCCTGCAAAGGCCAAGCCACCACCTAAGGCAGTGCTGTAGCCTAGAGAAGCAGCAAACTTCTTCCCCATCCCCCACCCCATCACTTGACATTGCTGCCGAAGCTGTATCCAAACCCAAGACAAAACGGGGCCTTTTAAAAGGATGAAGTGCGATTTAGCGATCACTCTTACTTAGCCACTCTAAATATCTATTTAGATGTTTACAAATAAACCTCACCAGTGGGTAGTGTTCACTCAGAACTGACCCAACACGGTGCTTCGTGCCCAGGCCACTTGCCACCTGTCTGTCTAGCATGACTGGTCTTTTTCCCTCTTCACAAGGCTAGCTCTTTCTCCTTCAGGTCTCTTCTGAAGTATCCCCCTCCTCAGAAATACTTCCTTTTCAGGCACCCTCATACCACTGTGATTTTTTTCCTTTATAGCACTTAGGATGAAGAAATTATCTTAGTTATATGTTTGTTTACTTGTTTGTTGTGTAGAATGTCAGCTCCATGGGAACCAGATCCTTCTTTGTGTCTTGCTCTGCACCTATGACACGCCCCCAGCATTCCCCTCCCCCCACCCCACCCTAACCTGGCCTCCGCCTCTGTACAATGGCATTCGGTTTTATGTCCTACAGAGGAAGGGCACTTTAGAAAGGGTTAGTTCATCCTGGAAGAAAAATGATGCCGGATGCCAGCATAGTGTCATTTAAAGGAGGAATGGGGTAGCGGCGGTGAAGAGTTTCTTGGGCCTACACAATATGACTGGTTGTTCCAATAAAGCACGGTGGGGAGAGGAGAAAAGGCACTTATTAAACATCTCTTGAAGTCACTATTTCAGTCAGTTCTCCAGGGAAACAGAACCAATTGTGTGTGTGCCCACACACACATATGTATATGTATATACACAGTCACGGGTTTGCTTAACAACAGGGATACATGCTCAGACTTGTATCTTTAGGTGATCTCATTGTGCATACACTGTATACAGACCTGCATGGTATATGGTATGGTCTATTGCTCCTAGTCTGCAAACCTGTACAGCACGTTACTGTAGTGAATACTGTAGGTAGTTGTAATAAATAGTTTTATATCTAAACATAGAAAAAGTAATATGTTGTGCTACAACTTTAGGACAGCTATGGCATCACAAGGGGATAGGAATTTTTCACCTCCATTATACTCCTGTGGGACACCACCAGTATGTGGTCTGTGATTGACTGAAGCATCGTTATCCAGCACATGACTGTGTGTGTGTGTATATATATACAATTTTATATATACATAGATTACGTGTCTACACACACATATGGGGGGAGAGAGAGAAAGAGAGAGGAGACTTATTTTAAGGAATTGTCTCAGGAGATGGTGGGGGCTGACAAATTAAGAGACCCAGGGAAGAGTGGATGTTGCAAGTCTTGAATCTAAAGGCAATCTGGAGGCAGAATTCCTTCTTCCTTGGACCTCAGTCATTTCTCTTAAGCTCTTCAACTGCTTGGATGAGGACCACCCATATTATTCAGGATAATCTTTTTAGTGTACTGACTTAAATGTTAATCACATCTAAAAATACCTGCACAGCAATATTTAGACTGGTGTTTGACTAAAGAGCTGGATACCACAGCCTAGCCAAGTTGACAGGCAAAATTCACCATCATATTATCTATCATGCCTGAGGGGTTCTCTGACCCTCAGTTTTCTAACAATCAAATTTAAATTGAGGGATCTATCTTTATTTATTGGGCCCATATAGCTTAAAGTATAATCATTTTCTCTCTACAGGAACTTGCCGTAGGGATAATGGTAATTGCTTAGTTCAGAGGAATGCCATCTGAAGAAGAGGATAATTATGTCGTAAGCTTTCTGTTCAAAAAAATGTAAATTTAAAATTTGAACATATAAATTCTATCTTGGTTTTCCCAGCTGCTGCCGCCCAACACCTTTTCTCTTTCAGATGCAGTATGCAGGGGAATTCTAAGTTTAGTGTTAGTTTCAGCAAAATACAACGATGAAGATGACTCTCTAGCATAACAATGGGTATGCGGTATTCCAAAACTTTTGGAATTCAGAGTGTCTTTTGGCTGTGTGCTCTTCAAAAAATTAGTAATGAAGAACTGGGCATGTACTTTCACTTATATTACTTATTTTATCCTCACAGTGGCTTTTCAAAAATTGGGATTATTACCCCTGTTTTACAGGTAAAAAGAATGAGGCCTAGATAGGCTCAAATCTTGAACACTTCATGGCCAGGAAAAGCCAGGGATGGAATCATCAGGTAGTCCTTTGGACTACAAGCCTTGTGCCCTTTCTTTTGTCCTTAAGGCCAGAGTCAATAGGGAGTGAGTTACTGGTGGGTCACTCATGCTGACAGATTCACTGAATATTGGAACTTTCTTGGGTTCTCTTCCATTGGTCTAAAAAACTGAGTTAATTCTCTGAGTGTTTTTTTAACAGGGGTAAACAATTTTCTGTTTTAGATCAGCAAATCCATCCCTTAGGCAGAGATAGGAGAGAAAAATCTTACTGAATATCCCTTGTCTTGTTCTCCTACCCCAACTTAATGTGCTGTGACACTAGCTTTATCCCTTAGGTAACTCTTGATTATCCAAATTTTATGAGAAGCTTTCCTAACAGTACACATGCTCAAACTCAAAACCCCAAAGTCATAAGAAAAAAGACATCATGTGAGATTAAAAAACAATTATTTGATCATATATGTCAAAAGATTAATTTCTAGACTATATAAATACATAATCCAGTAAAACAGCAATCCAATAAAAAGGGCAAAGAATATAATAGCTTATAGTAGAATATGTCAAATGGTCAAAAATAAATGAAAAGATAACCTTACTTGTTAATAAATGTAAACAGAAACAATGGTATATAACTACAATTTTGACAAAAGGAAAAAAGACTGACAACTTTGACAAAGTTGTCAGGAAACAATCACTCTTACTATTACAACTTGGTGTAGTTGTTTTGAAAGGCAGCATTACAATGGTTATCAAAACTGTGTGTATATATAGGTACCCTTTGACTCAGCTATTTTACTATTTAAAATATGTAAAGATGTACAAATAATGTATGGAAACATATATACACATACATAGTATATGTTATATGTAGTTCATATGTTATATGTTTGTGTTTGTATATGTACTTATATATATCTTTAACTCAGCAATTCTATTCCTATAGCACACATATGAAATATATATAATACATATGTTTATATACACATATGTACACACATATGTGTAAGTATAGGACAATGTATACATATATGTACACACATATACATACATATATACGTACACATATACATATATACGTACACACATATACCTACATATATATGTATTTTATGCATGGATACATATACATGGATAGATTTTACACCCACAGACACATATAGAGATGTACCTTCAGCTAAAGCAATTTCACTCCTATATAAATTGCTACAGATAAGTTGTATAAATATGCAGAAATCTTTCTTTATAGCAGTATTGCATTAAAAAAGTGCAAGAAAGAAATGATTGACATACTTGAGAGGAGAACTTTTTTTTTTTTTTTTTTTAGTTAGGCCTCATTCATAAAATACGAAACTGTACAGCCTTAAAAAATAATGAAGTACCTCTATCTGTACTGACAATGAAAGTGGCCAAAGATCTATTGCTAATTAAAGAAAGCAAATGACAGAATAATATGATCCCATTCATGTTTTCCAAATATGCGTGCTGTGGGAGAGATGTTTGCAATTATATGCACTTATGTTTCTGCAAGGATAATTAAATATTTGTAATAGGGGTTACCTTTGGGTAGTAAGAGTGAGGGTGGGAAGGTTTCAGATTTTTGCTTACTACATTTTGCTTTCTGAACTGTTGGAAAGTTTACCATGAGCAAAAATTATTGAATAACAACCATAGGAATGTTGGGGTTCAAACCTAGAGATTCTAATTTTGTAGACCTGGAGCTGATCAGCCAGTCTAAATTTTAAAACATCCCCGTGGGTAATTCTGACACAGAGCCAGGGTTGAGAATTAATTTTCTTAAATGGAAGGGGTTTAAACTTTTTGCCCTCAAATGACTGCAGAGGCAAACACCATTCTTGTGTAGACATAAGACATACTTGGGAGCAAATGTGGAATAGAGTGTTATGCTTCCCTAGAAAGGGGATGACCTTGAATCTTTCTGTTTATGGTGGTATTTAAACATATTAGAAACTACTAATTTTGTAATAGGCTTATTGTGATAACTCTAAATATCAAAGTCAGTCCAGAAATGTACAAGTAATAGAGGATGATCAAATGTTTTTCAGGCAATATTATAGGTGACACTTCAGCAGGAGATTCACAGAATGATGAAAGGGTACCTCTGTGCCCTAGGAAAAGTGATAGAGCTTAGAAACTCATAACTCAGATGGAATGAGGAGTCATGCCGTATACATCTTTCCAACAGTAACCCTCCAGAAGAAAACTCTGTGATGACAATCATCTGCTGACTTGTCTGTGAGTTTGTAAACAGAATAAACTGTTTCTTGTTTTATGTTTATGTATTATTAATTATAAATATATCCTAAAATATATAACGATAACATCATTTGCAGCTTAATTAAAGAAAAAATGCAATTATTTATACTAAGAGAAGAGAGAAACCTGAAGAACAATGGATAATCCTTACATATTTGGTTTGGGATTATATTGAGAGCCACCTAAATACCAAACACTCATTCCTGGTCCTGACTCCTACTCTGTTATCCGTAGCTCAGTACTTAGTAACTGGTGCAGAAAAAAAGTGTAATGGAATTATGAGGAAGACCCAGTTTTTAGCCAAGACTAAAAGGTTTTAGCTAAGAAGATGGAAGAATTTGTGCACAGATAGAAGATAGATGGGAATTTGTTTAAAATAGAATGGAGACCCAGACGTCATGTGAGACAAGATTCCCATAATAGAGAGCATTGATAATGAGAGGATAGATAGATTATGCATTTGGGGAGCAGGCCAAATATAAGAAATAAGACATGGTTTACTTACTGTAATAGGTCTTAAAGTTTTGAGTGGAACTCTGTTGTAAAATATTTTCTGTGCCAATGCTGACTCCATTTATTACTGGAAGTCTAATGCCAGGGGCTTCTGAGGGGGAAGTGGATTAATAGGTGGTTGGGATCCTTGGTAAACTTCTAGTGTAATGTGGATCGCTGTGAAGTAGACAGCATGTCATCTTAATACATTGTTCTTAGTTCTATTTCCAGAAATATCTTAGTTTTACATTTATTCACACCTCAAATTAGTAAGTCAGGCTTGGTGCTTTTTGACTCATACATTAATTTACATTACTGTTCTTAATGTACAGTACGTGCCAGTTACATATTAATTAGCAGCACCAGTGTTCAAATTTTCTTTTATTATGTAATTAACAGGATCTATATGTGAAAGTTACTGTGTTTCTGTAAAATGAAGTATTTTTTCCTTATGCAAGGAATGACATTAAAATCTTCTGAGTAAGAAATTTAAGAGGCAAGAAAGGAGTAATTTCATTTGGATAGATGAAATCGAGAAAAGTTTTATAGAAACTTTTCAGCTATTAAGGATAGTAGTGGAGATGTTACTTGAGTTTGCACTCATATATCAAATTAGTTAAAGAACCAATGTGGGACTCTAGGTCTTCTATCTTCCAGTTGAGTCCTGGTTTCCCTTTCCTTCATTCCCTCTTTCTTTCCTGTTGTTATAAATAGACTAGGAAGATATTGAAAGTATTGAGGCTCAACTATTGCTCCTTCAAATAATTTCTAAAATTAAAATTTTCTTATTTACATATATGTGTGATTGTGTATCTAGTTATTTGTGGCTTAGTAATTGGACACTGTCAATTACACTAACCTAAGCATTATTCTCCAAGTTTTCATCAAATAACTAAACAGTTTCTGTTAATACTGAAAATCTAGTAAATGTGTCAGAATTTGGTTATGATTAGTTGCCGACATAAAACATGAGGGCAGACCTCACTGTACTTTAGAAGATACTGGCTTTCACATTTGTCCTTGAAGGCAGTTCACAAGAGTGCTTCTACAGATAATGTTTCTAAGTTTTGCAGAGCATTAATTCTACTTGCTCAGCTTTTCATAGAGTGGCAGTGTATTGAACATTGTAAAAATTATGACCTATGATTAAAAAATCCATCTCTGGTAAAGCATAACAAGAAAATGAGTATATGTTTCATCATTTAAAATAATTGAGGGAGTAATTATAGAGTCAGCAAAAAGAAAAAAAGAACCTTATTGACTATTACATATCAATGTATGCACTATGGTTTTAATATTTCCAAACAAAGGAGGGCAATGTAGAATCTCAATGTAAGTGTAAATGAAATCAGTTGTATATATTTGTTGAAGGGTAGTTACCTAGCTTCATAAGATAAATTATTTGGCCCTAGACACTATATTGTGCTTGCCATACTAGGGAAATAAAGTATCATGAAAGCATTCCTAAGTATACATTTTCCCAGAGTTGTTTGAGGTTTTATCAGTTTCAAGATCTCCTCTTGAATCTGTTTCATTCTTTAGTTCTGAAATTACTAATTTTAACCATTTAAAGCACAGGAAATTTTACATAGATTTTGCTTTCATAGCAAAACACCCTTAAAAAATTCATCCACTTTGGTGAAAAAGAAAAGACAAAAGTGAAGCCAAATGAATATTATTAAATTTATTAATTTATTTAACTTTCCAGATCTTCTTGGAATAAATGTCAGGTAGCAGAATTTGTACAAACCTTGATAATGTCTTAGATTTAGATATAGAACTCAACAGGTATATTTGGTTTTCTGTAATTCCACAATGGAGCCAGAAACAGGACTCATGAAAATAGTAACTATGTGTTTTTGCATGTATCCTTCAAAGTGAAATCCTTAACAAATTTAACAGTATGTGTTTCTTCAGGCTGCTGATGAAACAGCTAAACCTGTTTGCCAGGTGGCTTCAAAAATGGAATTAATTTTTACATGGCATTAATAAGTTACTATTTCCGTACAACCAGGTGTTATCTGATACCCAACAATGTTTTAGGTTTGCTTTATTCCAAAAAAAAAAGAAAGAAAGAAAGAAAGAAAAAACTAACAAAACAACAAAAAAAATGTACTATAGTACTATGTAATCCACAATAACATTTTTTTTTGTTTCCCTTAATATCAGGTTGTCATTAGGAAAGATTCCACAAGTTATGGAATCTTTCTAGAAATGAAGTAACATGTTTCATATCTATTTCAAGGGATAATTTTTCATGACCCAGTATCATGCAACTAGCAAATTTAAACATCTTGGAATTTAAGACATAGAGGTCAAATTAAGGGATTTTATAAATCGAATGGGAGATTTTAAATTATCAATTGACTTCTTTCATACAGAATGTTTTCTAGTAATTGTAAAATACTATAACTTTAAAAATATTATTCTTGTAGCCCATAATGTTGAGTGCTTAAGTGATAACTAGAATTATATTTTCTGTCCCTGTGCTTTAATTTGAAAATGGAGGTTCCATTATCTTTGTTCAAAACTTTGGGTTTTTATAGGTGTTTTCTGGGGGCTATTCTCCATATTGTTGACATTTTAAAATAGATTTGAAACAAGCTGTTTGTATTTACTAGAAGTTAGAGAAAGAAAAGTTTCCTTAGGAACTTATGAGGGAGATCATTGTGTATTTCTGATTTCTTTTTTAAAAGTTATCTTCATGTGTATCATTAATGATTTTGGAGGACACGCTGGTGCAATGGGAAGAAAAGCAAGATGACCATAATAGGCTTTAGAAACAGATGCACTTAATTTTTGCATCCATGGAATGAATATCTTGTGACCTTTGGCAAGTTATTTGATATTTCTTTGTCTCGTTGTCTTCATCTGGGAAACAATACCTATCTCTCAGGTTTAAGTATTAAATGAACACACATATTTTAATACATTCCTGGTGCAGATTATATGTCAATAAACATATCCTTTCCCCAGTGACATATGCTCTGATTCTCAACTAACTTTCCCCAGAAATATGTCCATTTTGGGAACAGGAATTGGTAGAGCAGTGAAGAGTTGTCTGTTTAGCTCAAATGTAGTCTTTCTTACAAGTCTCTTCTCTCAAATTACTTTTTTCTGTTTCTTTTTGCCTCTTTTAAATGTGTAGTAGAATAAGCATTCAGAAGCACAATACATGTATAAATTTTATGTTTAATTTTCTATGGCATATGTAAGCAGTTTTTATAACTTGTTAGTATTGCTTATAAATAATTAATACAAATGTTGAGATAAGGGAACCCCTGTGAACTTTTAACATTTCTCAGGAGTTGGTTATAAATCCATGAACATGTATTTTTAAACCAAATTACCCACCTCTTGGAGTTCAATCTGTTAATTCTTTATTAAAGCAGTGAAGTTTCAGTTTTTTTCCAATGATATAATAAGCAACACTGGAAATTAAATCCCAAAGCAGTGCATCTTTAGTTTGTTCAGTAGATAGTAGGACATCTCACAAGCCATCATATATTTTCAACAGTTTTTATACTCAATCTATTTTTTTTTCAGCAGTCTTTTGGGAAATATCCCAAGATAATTTACTACGTAAGTGCATCTATCTTCTAAAAGACATTTGGAATATTTCTTAGTCTGACCTCTGCACTCTGAGATACTCTATAAGGGAAACAATCAGAAAAATTTAACAAAGAAATAAATAGGTTAAGGAGAAACCAATCTAGGCGTTTGCACTGAGCTTTCTACAGTGCCCTGGCTACATTTAAGAGCTGTAGTTCTTCCTCACATTTTAACAGAGAGCCACTAGTTATAATGTTATTTAAAATCTCCCCATTAAATAAAAGTTACTAAACCACTAAAAATTACAAAATATCACAAAAGCAAAAAGTAGCAATTCATGCGCGCGCACGCTTGTGTGTAAGAAACAAAACGTTACAATTAACCGTTAACAATTGCTCTCATTCCATTTCACCATCTCATCCTGCGCAGTTTGCCTCCGGAACGCCGCGGTAATCTCTCCTCAGTGCAGTAAGAACAAAGGCCAATACCGTCTGCAAAGGTGTTCTGCAGCATCGTGGTCCAGGGATTTTAGGACATCGATGATTTTTGGGGGGAGATCTGTCGTCGCTTGCACGTCCTCTCTTACCCCTCTGCTATCTGGTGGAGCTGGGCGCGGGTCCCCAGGGCTTCCAGAGTGTGGTTTCGCTCTGGACTTGCCAAGCGGCCAAACTAAAGCACCGGGCACTTACTGAAGCCCACCTCAGCCCTCGTCCACTTTGTCCTCAGTCTTCAGGTTTTCTTTTTTCCCGCTAGGGTCTAATCTGTGGGTTCACCAGAACTCCTCAGCAGACAGTGGGGTGAACGCATGGACTGCCCCCACCCAAATGCCAATTACTACTGTCTCCCACTCGGCGCTGGAATCATCCATTGGAAGATTAGTAGCCACCAGGGTTGGTCAAGGATTTCATATGCACTTTCTCTGAGAAAACCCTGAAAAGCAAACGACATCTGAACTTCACACACTCCTAAATATCACTGGAAATCCGCCTGTGCTTGGCTTCACGGTGAGTGTCGAGGGCCGGATCCAGAAAAAAAAAAAAAAAAAAAAGGTATGGAAGGTTATTCCCGGTCGGCTCCTCCTTCCAGCGAGTCTCAGACAGCTTGTAGGTTTACAGGCTTCCTGCCGCTCCCCTTTTGCAGCCTTCATCTAATTCGGTGGGTGGGGGTGGGGAATTGGGGAGGAAAATAAAGTCGTTGTGGGCGGCTGGCGAACCTGGCGTCAGTCCCCCGCGGCCGCGCGCAGGTACCCTGCAACATCGCAGTGGCCCCGCTCCTCAGCCAGGTCCAAGGGCAGCCGGCCCCAGGCATCGCGCACGTCCAGCCGCGCCCCTGCCCGGTGCAGCATCACCAGCGTGTCCAGGAAGCCCTCCCGGGCAGCGTCGTGTACTGGTCGGGTGAGAGTGGCAGGGTCCGCACAGTTGGGCTCGGCACCGTGGAGCAGCAGCAGCTCTGCCACTCGGGCACTGCCCATCATCATGACCTGCCAGAGAGAGCAGAGTGGTCAGAGCCAGGATGGAGTCAGGTGTGGGAGGTGCCAGCCAGGGTGAGGTGGGTGGAGCCATTTAAACAAACACCTGTTTGTGAAGTGTCCACCCAGTGTAGAGGTGTTCGGGTCTCTGGTGTCTGGTGTTTTTTCGTTTGCTGATGCAATCTGCTTTCCCACCCCACCTTCAGGTTATACTCTACTCAGTACAAATTAAATGCCATTTTATTCTCTAAACATGCAGAGACAAGAAAGTTGATGGTAAAGTGATGATCATCATTGTGGAAAACAAATCTTGATTTCCATCGGAACATGGTAATCTATTTTGTTAAATGATTTATAGGCACAGTTAAATTTATTTGGCTTTTCAAGTTTTAAATTATTTGCCTTGCTGACCCCTCCTCCATAATCTAGGTCTCAAAATATTTACTAGGAAACCAACTACTGTTTGTTAGAAGTTGGGAGTAATGATTTAGGGGAGAAAATAAACCACTACGTTTTTTAAAAAGTTTAGTTCTCATAGCAAATCCTGTGTGGGAGGCTTTTATCTTGTGTCTGTGCTCAGAAACAGATTGTAGTGTGATAATTTGAGCCAAAGTTGGAGATTAGAAGGGAAAAGTAAATTAAATCATGCAAAATCCTATAAAATTGTGAGAACAAATGATTTTTCTTAAACAGTTCATCACTTTAGAGTGTAATATATTTAATGTAAAACTATATTTATATACCATAGGATTTTATAATAGCTAAGATTTTATAACGTTAAATATATAAAAAGAGCTTGGGCGAGGTGCTGTAGGCCTGTAATCACAGCACTTTGGGAGGCAGAAGCAGGAAGTTCACCTGAGGTCAGGAGTTGGAGACCAGCCTGGCCAACATGGTGAAATCCTGTCTCTACTACCAAAAGAAAAAAAAAAAAAATTAGCTGGGAGTTGTGGGGCCTGCCTACAGTCCCCCAAACTCAGGAGGCTGAAGCAGGAGAATCACTAGAACCTTGGAAGCTGAGATTGCAGTGAGCTGAGATCGTACCACTGCACTCCAGCCTGCCCAAAGATAAAATAAAATAAATAAAAAGAGCTTGGATGTTAGCAATCAGGATGATGCATAACTTAGAAAAAGCATTTTGCAGGAGTAATCCTATAGCAGCCATTTGTGTACATGAACATTATGAAAACATTTGCTGACATATTTTAAGTTAATTATAAGACAGTTTTTGGTAACTAAATGTCCCAAATCAAGTTATGGGTTTATGTACTTTAAAATGTACCATTTAATTGAAAGGCAGTATACTTCTCATGTTTTGTTTGCTTGTTTCATTAATATTAGAAATGTTCATTTCCTCCCTTGAAAACCACGACATTTTTACGAGCGATGTAAGGATATTTTACATAGAAAACAGAGGGAAAAATAGCTGTTCTTAGTGTTTCAGAAAATGGTGAATTATATATATAACTTATTTTTATAATTAATAGAATTTTAAGTTTTTAAGAACCACTTTACAATATTTTTGCTCCTTTAAAATATCCCTTATTTGTTATACCACTATTCTAAGAATTCAAAAGAAATGAACACTTCTTTAAAAATCTACAGTGTTAACAAGATCCCTTAGTATTCTTAGTTTTGGAGGGTGATAGTGAATACTGAATATGACCAATAGTCAACGGTAAAGTACAAAAGTGTTGTCCTAAGATTGTAAAAGAAATTAAAAATATCAGTACTAATTAAAGCAGGATTTGTAAACACTGAATACGAGTACTTTAACAATGAAAATAAAGATACATTATTTATGAAGCTCCTTTGCCATTCAAAAAGGACCTAACAGTTGCTGCAGGAATATTTTTGTAATCTGGCCACTAAGTATGATAATTAAATGAAAAATCTATAGAACTATATGTATATATTTTTCTCTTATGTATCACTTATAAGACATTGCTAACATAAAAAGAAGTACTGTGGTTGAGGAATCCAGTCTCACTCCTTTGAATTCAATTAACCTTTATGAGAAAACAATACAACAGATTTCATATAGTAGCTTAAAAGTTTACACTGAATTTTTTCCATGTACTATGATTTTGTAGAATTCCTTAAATCCAATCCAGAATGTATAACTTAGTTTACTTATCTGTATTATTGAAAGCAGGCAGACAAGATAATCTTCCTCCCCAAATAAACTTTCCTTTTCTCCTTTTTTCCCCAATTCAACCTATTCCTTTCATCTCTGATCATGAGACGGCAAAACACCATTTTTTAAAGAAAAGCTGAAACAGTGGGTTTTTCAATTGTTCTCTTTAGGATTTTTGTTGGGTAAAAGCCTGTTTTACGCCTGGGCTGCACACCTCCGGCCAAGGGAGACTGCTGTGTAAGTCTACACCGGCGACCTCGGTTCCAGCCCCGACCCACCGAAGCCGCGCCCCGCGTTCGCGCGCCCCCTGCCGGCGAGGCCCCGGGGCCCCAGCTACCTGGATTGCGCGCCTCCCAAAGCGGTTGACTCCGTTGGGATCCGCGCCGGCCTCCAAGAGCTGTCGCACCTTCTCCACTTGTCCCCGCGCCGCGGCGCTGGCCAGGCCCTCATCGCTGCCGCTCACACTGGGCATGCCCTTGTTCTCCTCGCGCATTCCGCAGCCCCCAGACGCGCAGCGGCCCGGATAATCCACCGTGGGCCGTAAACTTAACGACACTCCTCCCTTCTTTCCCACGCCGCTCCGGCGCACTGTCTTCTTCCTAGGAGAGCTGGGCTCAGCTTCATTCCTCTCCGCCGTCGGTCTGCGGCTTGGGGCTCCGTGCAATGGCAGAGCGGCGGGTATTAGCTCCGGGCTTTTCCTGGCGCCCAAGAACCAGCGGGCGCAACTGGATTGCTTCTGGGAAAAAGCGCCTCGCGCGGCCGCAGCCGAGCTCAAAGCGGCTCTGGCCGCAGGGTGCGGACGCGTCGCGGAGTCCTCACTGCCCCGCCTTGCTCTGGCAGAGTGGGGAGCCAGCCGGTAAAGAATTCACTTTTCAGCTGGGCCAAGGGGCCTGCCTCTCCCCACCCCCTTAGGCTCCGCCCCCTGCCCGCCTGCTCGCGGGGAGGCCAGGCCCGGCCGACGCGTCACGGCGGCGGGGAAGCCCGCCCAAAGGCGCTGGGACGCATGCGCCGGAGACTGGGCCCGGGAGCCGCCGGGAACGCCGGCTGCACGGCTTGCTGGATGTCCAGTACAGCCGAGGCTAAGATTTTGGGAATGTTGACCCACTGCCCTCGGCTTTTAATTCCCAGTAGGCGGAGCAGAGAACTTCTGTTCCTTCAACCTTAGGCCAGTTGGTTTCACTGGGGAGACGTTGGTGGCTCCCTTGTGGCCGAGAGAAAGGCACTGAAAATAACTCCGTCTTTCTTAAGATGTCTGAAGGCGACAGCTCTGCACCTGTCATACAAGTTAAATTCATCCCAGGCAGTACTTGAACTTCGTAAGTTTCATATCTTGTGTCAACCTTAGCAATTTTCTTTTGGACGTGTCTTCCTGAGTTAGTCAACCATAAAAATAGAGAAAAATCCTGAGAATCCTGTTTTGCATGTGCCTTTAAATTCTTTCCATCTTTGCATTATGGATATAACCCTCAAAAAAGAAAAAAAAAACTATTTCGAGATCGAGAGTGGCAACCTGGCACACATAAGACAAAAAAATATTTATACTTTAAGAATCTGAGATCCCAGTTTCATCATATTTGTACAGTAAATCTTTGCACTCTTAGCTGTTTAAACCCACTTTGTCAAGTATTTAATTTTTTATTTATCATGAGTAGTAAAGGAAATTTATGCAGTTATAATGAAACATAATAAGAAAAGGGTGTGGTGCTGGACTTGTCATTAAACAGGCTGAACCTGTTATTAAATTCTCTTCTGAAGATTTAAATGCCAAGTGCTTTTTTTCCCTTTCCAATCTTCCTAGGTGAGTTTGAATCAACATTTATTACTTTAAGTATTTAAAAAATTTCATCTGATGCTACATTGAATAGGAAGAGAACCACAAATTACGGATTTGTTGCCTAAAAACTTTGGTGAGGAACTACACAAGTGAACCTCTCCTTAGAGTGAACAATTTTTATTTACAGAACATTTTGGTTCAGAATGCTGAGGATGACAAAGTCTTAAAAGGAGAGCAATTGGTTGTATATTGCAAAATGAGAGTCTCCACCTGTTTCTTCTAGGTTACCTCAGCTCTGACTCCTCATCCCCCAATTGAGAAAAAGCTTTCTTTTAAAGGTAGTGGTGCCCATGGAAGTGGTGGTTGGGGCTGAAAATCTGTCAGAGCCTCAACAGAGCTGAAATCTACCTGGATAGGGAAGGGAACTGCTTAACATTAATAACAATTTCTTTGTCTTTCTCATCCAGCCTCCATTTCCTAGTCTTCAGTTTCTTAATTCCTCAACCTTTCACTTTTATTCAAAATTCCATGTTTATCTGCAAAAATGCCCTTTTATTTGTTGATGGCCACTCCATTTTTAGATTTGACTAGAGGAACCAAAGTCTACTCCAGGGTGAAATACATGGACAGATTGTTTTTGTCTAGGGAATCAGTCCCCATGCATAATGTATTGGGGATAACAGATATGTAGGTTGAATAGGAGAAAAAGGAGGAAAGATGGGCAGTGGGAAGCAGGAGCCTTTAAAATGAATGACATTGGTTCTTTACCATTCACCCTGAGGGGCCAAGCCACCAGACTGGTGTGGTGGCAAAGACACAGTCCAGAATATCTTCATCGGAAAAGCCTAGGTACTCCAAAATGTAGTGCACAGTCAAATGCAGCAAGGAAGGTTGACTTTTTGTTATTGGATCTTGTCCCTCATAGATACAGTTATTAAGTTTAGTTCAAAGTAAGTAATGCAGCATGTCCTATATTCTAGAAGTCCAAAGTTGAATAAGACATGAGTCCTCACTTTTAAGAAACTCTATAGTGGCACTAGAAACTAATAGTTTCAATTTAATGTATTTAAAGTTACTTTACTGAGAGATATATCTACAAGGTGCTTTGGAAGTAAGGAAGACTGGAACCTAATTTAGGGTGAAGGTGCAAGGAAAGTTTCTAAGAGGAGGTGCCAATTGAAGAGAGTTTTCAGAGGATGCATCAGAAATGAATGTTTCTAGAGGCTAGGTGCAGTGGCTCACGCGTGAAATCCCAGCACTTTGTGAGGTCGAAGTGGGTGGATCTGGATCGCTTGAGCTCAGGAGTTCGAGACCAGTCTGGGCAACATGGCAAAACCTGTCTCTACTAAAAACACAAAAATTAGCCGAGTGTGGTAGTGCGAGCCTGTAATCCCAGCTACTCAGGAGGCTGAGGCAGGAGAATCGCTTGAACTCCGGAGGCGGAGGTTACAGTGAGCTGAGATCACACCACTACACTTCAGCCTGGGTGACAGAGTGAAACTCGGTCTCAAAAAAGAAAAATGTTTCCTATGCTCTTGCTTTGACCTTTGAGTGTCTCTGAAGCTTATCAAAAAAGTTAGGACAAGATAGTCTGAGTGAATTCCTGAGCCATTTTCTTAGGTGGTAAATGTGTCCAAAAAATGAAAACTGTTTGTAGTTGATAGGGAAATAGAAGATAATGCTTTTCTTTGATGGGAGCACAAAGAATGGTGATAGGGAAAGAACCAATGGGTAAGTACAATGACTAGACCAATGTGTGAACTTCGCTAAGCAAGTCGGCTGAAAAACAACTTTGGGTAGAGAAAATGGTGCCAGGGGCCTTCGCGCTTACTAGCACCACGGACAGCGCTTTGCTTATCCTCACGCCTGGGTGGTCCCAACCTGCTCCAGACAGAATTCTAAAGCTTCAAACTTGATCTTCCAAAGCCCCTTTTCTCCATCAAATAGAAAGGACATTATGGAAGCTCAATTGATTTCTTTGAAAAAACAACCTGTTCAACCTGGTTTCCAAATATGATTAGATTTTATCTAATATTCCCTGTATAAAGAATATCATATAGTCTATATTTAGAAGAGAAATACCACTTATTGTGTACTCTGTCCCAAGTGCTTTACAACGGTTGTTTGTTTCCTTCCTCCCTTCCTTCCTTCCTTCCTTCCTTCCTTCCTTCCTTCCTGTCTTTCCATCTTTCTTTTTGACAGTCTTGCTCTGTTGCCCAGGCTGGAGTGCAGTATAGTGGCACGATCTTGGCTCACTGTAAACTCTGCCCCCCGGGTTCAAGTTATTCTCCTGCCTCAGCCTCTTGAGTAGCTAGGATTACAGGCACAGCTACCACACCTGGCTAATTTTTGTATTTTTAGTAGAGACAGAGTTTCACCATATTGGCCAGGCTTACCTCGTGATCTGCCCGACCCGGTCTCCCAAAGTGTTGAGATTACAGGCGTGAGCCACTGTGCCTGGCCTGTTGTTTCATTTAACACTCATAAAACTCCTTGTGGAATGTGTCCATATTTCAATTTTACAGACAAGCCAAAAGGATCAGAGAAGTTGAGTGACTTGTATACTGGCTAATCGTTATTGGAGATGGGTATAACCTGTGCAACTTCAGAGTCTTTTTAGCCTTTATACTACATAGTGTTTTTAGCAGCTGTCATGGTAGGCTTAACTGGAAAAAAAAAATAAACTGACTTATAATTATTTTTCATCCTACACTGTGTTTTCCAGATGGCTCACTTCACAGCACACCCTTAATAGACTTCAAAGATGACATTTCACATGTAATACAATAGCACATTTGTCTTGGACAATAGAGTGAGATTATGAAACATTTTACGTCTCTTTGAAACCCAGCTGTCTCTAGGGTGAAACACAATCTGTTGTTAATGCCTTAAACACATTTAAAAGATGAAGTGGATGGGAACATAGTGGGAAGCTGAAACTTGCAATTGTCAGAGCCATGTCTTTTAATAAGGTGAATAATTTATAAGTGAGAAGAAAAAGTTAATGGTAAATTGGCTTAGAATTTTGGAGGTCAGTGGCAGGAAATGAGTAGTATCTGTTCCAATATTGCATGTAACTCAGATCACTAGTCATACTATTTTTATATTCTAGTTGTATGTATATGACCTCTCTAAAAATGTATGAATAGAACTAGTTGACTGGCTTAAAGAAACAGTGACCTAACCTTGCCCTCATTTGTGTGCTTTTTTGCATATTGTTAGGTCTAAGATAGTGTTTCTAAGTGAGAAGAGAAGGAAATTTATAATCACTTTGGGGCCCTTTTCAAATTTTATATGACCCACCTTCCCACCAGGAGGTTTGATTTTCTCCATTTTATGAGTTGGGAATTATTGCTCCATGATCCACAGTATATCCACTTCTATATTCCCAGGTGTTTTTCAAGATTAATTAAATGGTAGACTTATTCATCATTTTAGCCAGAGCTGCCATAACAAAATACCACAGACTGAGTGGCTTAAACAACAGATATTTATTTTCTCAGAGTTTTAACTTCTCCTGAGGGCCCTCTTCTTGACTTGCAGATGGCCATCCTGCTGCCTCTTCACATAGTCATCCTGTGTGCACATATGCCCCTGAGTCTCTTTTGTGTGTCCTAATTTCCTCCTCTTTTGAGGACACCAGTCAGATTGGTTTAGGGCCCACCCCAATGGCCTTATTTTAACTTAGTCACTTCTTTAATGGTCATATTTCCAAATATAGTCACATTGTGAGTATTGGGATTAGGACTTTAACATAAGAATTTTGAGGCAACAATTCAGCCCATAACAGCATCTTAATTTTTACACATTTTACTTTTCATTTCTTTTAAAACTGTTGTTAATAATCTATTCATTTGAATAAGGATTAAAATAAGGCTAGCATATTGAAATTGGCTGAAATTGCTACCAGTCTGTTGTATCTCTCTCTCCCTCTTTTTTTCTTTAAGGGACAGGTTTCACCTTGTTGGCCAGGCTGGAGTGCAATACCATGAGCAAGGGTCACTGCCACCTCGAACTCATGGGCTGAAGGGATCCTCCTGCCTCAGCCTCCAGAGTAGCTGGGACTACAGGTGTTGGCCACCATGACTGGCTAATATTTTTACTTTTTGGTAGAGATGAAGTCTTGCCATCTGGCCCAGGCTGGTCTTGAACTCCTGGGCTCAAGCAGTTCTCTTGCCTCAGCCTCCGAAAGTGCTGAGATTACAGGCATGAACCACTGCACCTGGCCTCTTGTTTCCTCTTTATCTACAGTTTCACCTTTTTGCCTTCTTTTTTCAATTTATTTCTTGCAGAAATTGGCTTTTTTTGTAGTTTTCAAAAGTTTGGATTTTGCTGAATGCTTCTTTATGATGACACTTAACATTTTTCTTTTAAGCCTAGAGTCTGGATGTGATTCAGGTTTGATATTTTGGCAAAAGTATTTGATAAGTGGTATCATGTACTTTCACCAAGAGACACATAATATGGTTGTCTCTTTCTATGATTCTAGCAGCCATGGATAATTATTTCATAGATCTATTATTTTCTTGGGGATGTCAAAATGGTGATATTATAATTTTACTATCCTTTCCTTCATTTACTAACTAGAATATTTTTAAAAATTATTTATTCATTCATTCATTTATTACTTTTTGAGACAGACTCTCACACTGTCACCCAGTGACAGTGGAGTGCAGTGGTGTGCTCATAGTTCACTGCAATCTGCAACTCCCAGGCTCGAGTAATCCTCCCACCTCAGCTTCCCCAATAGCTAGGACTACAGGCACACACTACCTGGCTAATTTTTAAAATTTTTTTGTAGAGATAAGGATCTTGCTTTTTTGAGCAGGCTAGTCTCAAACTCCTGGGATCAAGTGATTCTTTGCTTCAACCTCCCAAAGTGTTGGGATTATAGACATAAGCCACTGTGCCTGGCCTGGAATATTTCTATATAGAAAATTCTCTTCATTATCTACTTGGTTGCTTTCAGGTATATATAAGAAAGACAGAATAAACACTAGATTTTGAAAAATATTTATAAATTTTCAAAATAATGAGTCTCTGGCATCTTTCAAAGGGGACTAATAATTTAAAAATTATTATTATAAGCCTATAGATTTTAACATAATTGGTATGTTTCAACCCATTATACTTATTATTCCTGTTGATGATGAAATCCTATCTTTGGCCAATGGGAGACTGTGCAAATTGATTACTGGGTCTTTTTGACATGGAACCATTAGTCTTTGACAAAATCTTTGATTTCTGGTATAACAATATATTCCCGTTTTATCTTATACACTTCCAGTCCTGTACATAATATTAACCATTTTTCAAAGAATTGCTGGTTTTATTTTTAGTGGGAAGTGGTATTTAAAATAAGGAAATCTGTCTATATGGGTTATCCACTCCCTTTTTTAGGGCTCAGTCTATCTGTTTTACACAAACTCAACTGAATTCAGACTCTATGTGCTAGGCAAGTTTGAGGTTTTTTTGGCTATACACACAAGGTTTACTGAACTTGGGCATATAATATTTTATTTCCTCATTTTATCAAGTTTTTCCTTGCCATTGAAACTCATTCTTGAATAAAATTATTATATATAGTTCAGTTACCCCAGAGACCCCATTCTGAAAAATTATGTCAGCATTGGCTTGTGTACTTTGTCACATCGGTAATGTACAGTTCTCATTTGCCAGAAATTTTTGTATGAACAACATATTGAAGTTATTAAGTTCATGAATTCTGCCAAGATATTGCCATATATTTGTTTATTAACTTATAAGCATTCAAAAACAAAGGAACCGTTTAAAGTTGAAAATAATTTAATAGGCCATTGCATGCAAAGAGGTATTGTGTTAGTAACCAGACTTAAGCTACTGCTGAAATGACTTTATGCTTGAGTTATGCTTGAGAATAACAGTCATGTGTGAGACAATAATTATTTGTGAAATTAATTTGTGTATCCAGACTCTCCTCCACTCTATTTTTAATGTATCTAATGTCAGTGTTAGAATCTAGTGCATTTCACAACTGTTGCTATTATAGATGGAATAACAGGAGGTATAGTGAGGGATTGAGTTAGATGAAAACTTTTTCTAAAAGTAGAGATGGTTTCTGGGGGCTTAATTGCTTGAGGAATAGCTAGCAAGTTAAAAGCTGAGCATTTAAATTTTTCTTTTGAAGATTGTTGTTTTGCATAAATTATATATTTAATTTACTTTTTTGGGAAATGTTTTCTTTCCAAACTATGTTTACTGATATTAGGGATAATTCATACATTTCTGATAAAGCATATTTTCTTTCCAAGCCTCTTGTAAAATACTCACTCTACGTGATGTAGTGATTAAAAAAATTAATTTTAGGAGCCTTCTTTGTTAAAATATGCAACACACACACACACCAACACACGTACACATATCTCATAAGAATTAATTGGCTTGAAGATTTCATTTATCTGGATCAATTGGCTTGAAGATTTGATTAATCTGACCAGTCCTACATTCAAGCGACCATCTTAATGAGTCATGAATTGGAAACTGGACATCTTTTTTTGTTTATTTGAAATTTTTCTTTCTTTTCTCAACTTTTATTTTGGGTTCAGTGTGTACATGTGCAGCTTTGTTACGTGGGCAAATTGTGTGTCACAGGAGTTTGGTGTACAGATGATTTTGTCAACTAGTTAATGAGAATAGTACCTGATAGGTAGTTTTTCAACCCTCACCTGCCTTCCACCTTCCTCCATCAAGTAGGCCTCAGTATCTAGTGTTCTAATCTTTGTGTTCATATGTAACCAGTGTTTAGCCCCTATTTATAAGTGAATATATGCAGAATTTGGGTTTCTGTTCATGCATTAATTTGCTTAGGATAATGGCCTCCAGCTGCATTCATGTTGCTGCAAAGTACATGATTTCATTTTTTAATGACTGCTAAATATTCTATGGTGTATATGTACCACATTTCCTTAATCCAGTCTATCATTGATGGACATCTATGTTGATTCAATGTCTTTACTATTGTGAATAGTGCTGTGATGAACATTTAGGTGTATGTATCTTTTTGGTAGAACAATTTATTTTCCTTTGGGTATATACCCAATAATGAGATTGTAGGGTCGAATGGTAGTTTTGTTTTAAGTTCTTTGAGAAATCTTCAAACTGTTTTCCAGAGTGGCTAAACTAATTTATATTCCCACCAGTAGTGTATAAACATTCCCTTTTCTCCTCAATCACACCAACATCTGTTATTTTTTGACAATTTAATAATATCCATTCTGACTAGTGTGAGATGGTTTCTCACTGCAGTTTTGATTTGTATATCTCTAATGATCTGTGATACTGAGCATTTTTTCATATGCTTTTTGGCCATGTGAAGTTGTTAACTGTTCTTCAGATCCAATTACATAGCACAGTCAAAATCAAATAATTAACTTTTATGTGCTATATAAACTACATATTTAAAATTAAGTTTATTAGAACATTAGTATATATTTATATCTCTATTTTCATTTACTCTTCAACCTTCTGTAATCTGGCTTTCATTCAAAATCTGGGTAATCAATTGCTAAGAGAACCAATAATTTTCTTGTTGTTAGGTCTAATAATCTTATACTTCATCTCAAGTAGTTTTTCTCCACAGCTTTGGATCCTGATGACTTTTTAAAAAATTGTTTCTCTCACCTTCCTTGCCTTGACTGACGCCATACTTACATATTACTGATAACATATGCGATGGGCCAGGCGCGGTGGCTCATGTCTATAATCCCAGCACTTTGGGAGGCCATGGCTGGTGGATCACCTGAGGGCAGCAGTTCAAACCAGCCTGGCCAACATGGTAAAACCCCGTCTCTACTAAGAATACAAAAATTAGCTGGGCTTGGTAGCAGGCACCTGTAATCCCAGCTACTTGGGAAGCTGAGGCAGGAGAATCACTTGAACCTGGGAGGTGGAGGTTGCAGTGAGCTGAGATCAGGCCGCTGCACTCCAGCCTGGCATAGTGAGACTCCATCAAAAAACAAATAAACAAACAAAACCATAATCCATGTATGTGATGTAAAGAGCACCAACATGTTTGTATCTTCCTATTTCAATCTACTTGTACTTCATCTACATTTTTAGCAATAATGTGAACATAAAATCTTGAATAATTAGCTATCTGTAACATAGTTACTCATCCATTCAAAATATTGAGGCCCCAATAAATATCAGACACTATGTTCTAGGTACAAGTGATAAACAATTCAGAGATTATTAATTTCAAAACATTGTAAGTGCCATGAAATAAAAATCCTGGATGCAATGTAAATGCATAGTGAGAGAGCTGATCTGGCCTAGGGGTGGAGGGAATCAAGAGATATTTGAGCTGAGGTCTGTAGGATTATAGAAGAATTAACTAATCAAAAGAGAGGCAGTTGTTCCAAGGAAGGGCATGCGAGTCAGAAGGAATTGCATGTGGCAAGCTCTGAGGTGGGACCAAGCATGGACACATAGAAGGAATTGTGACTAGAGCATAGGGATGGAGGAAAAGATTGTAGCTAGCTGAGAAATAGGCATGGAAAAATGATGTAGAGCTGTATAGGCCATTTAAGGACTTTTGTCTTTATCTTAAGGAGAAGGCATTGATGGGTTTATGAAGACACATCATGTGATCAGATTTTCAGTTAAATTAAAAAAAAAAATACTTGGAATGCATTTTGGAGAATGGTTATGGGGAGAGGCAAGAATAGATACTGTGGGCCAGTAGTTCAGAGGATAGATTATGGTAGCTTGAACTAAAGTGCCTGAAGCAAGATGGATAGAAGCAGACTTCTTTAAGACATATTTAAAGAATAACATCAACAGCGCTTAGCAATGAACTGGAGATGGAAGATGAGGGAAGGGAGTGTGTTAGGCAGGTTTTTACAATGAAAGAGATTGGTGATCATGGTCACCAAGATAGGGAATGCTGGATGAAGATTTAGTTTAAGGTGAAGATTATGAGTTCAGGTTCAGCAAAACTGAACTTGAGATGTGAACTATTCAGGTGGAGATATCCAATCAAAGTTAGAGAGAGGGGTCTAGAGCTCAGGGAAGAGTGTATATCTCTAATTTAGACTAATTTATACCAACAGATGTAGTAATGCAATTTTCTCTATACTGAAATGCAGATATTTGAGTATAGAAAATTAGCAGACATTTGAACATAGCAGAGAGATTAGCTTTTTTCAGAAAAAGAATAGTGGAGTATAAGCAATACTATTTAATCCTACAAATCAATTCCAACCCCCGCCTTTTTAAAAATTGTACTTTAGGTTCTGGGGTACATGTGCAGATCATGCAGGATTGTTGCATAGGTACATACATGGCAAGGTGGTTTGCTGCCTTCATCCTACCATCACCTATATCTGGTATTTCTCCCCTCATCATCCCTCCTCACCCTCCGCAACCCCCACTCTCCCTCCCCGAGCCCCCAACAACTGACTGCAGTGTGTACTGTTCCCCTCCCTGTGTCCATGTGTTCTAATTGTTCAACACCTGCCTATGAGCAATAACATGTGGTGTTTGGTTTTCTGTTCTTGTGTCAGTTTGCTGAGAATGATGGTTTCCAGGTTCATCCATGTCCCTATGAAGGACAGGAACTCATCATTTTTTATGGCTGTATAGTATTCCATGGTGTATATGTGCCACATTTTCTTTATCCAGTCTATCCTTGATGGACATTTGGGTTGGTTCTAGGTCTCTGCTATTGTAAACAGTGCTGCAATGAACATATATGTGCATGTGCCTTTATAATAGAACAATTTATAATTATTTGGGTATATACCCAGTAATGGGATTGCTGGGTCAAATGGAATTTCTATTTCTAGGTCCTTGAGGAATTGCCACACTGTCTTCCACAATGGTTGCACTAATTTGCACTCCCACCAACAGTGTAAAAGTTCCTGTTTCTCCACATCCTCTCCAGCACCTGTTGTCTCCAAATTTTTTAATGATTGCCATTCTAACTGGTGTGAGATGATATCTCATTGTGGTTTTGATTTGCATTTTTCTAATGACCAGTGATGATGAGCATTTTTTCATATGTTTGTTGGCCTCATAGATGTCTCCTTTTGTAAAGTGTCTGTTCATATCTTTTGCCCACTTTTGAATGGGTTTGTTTGTTTTTTTCTTGTAAACTGTTTTATTTCTTTGTAGATTCTGGATATTAGCCCTTTGTCAGATGAGTAAATTGTGAAAATTTTTTCCCATTCTGTTGGTTACCAGTTCGCTCTAATGATTGTTTCCTTTGCTGTACAGAAGCTCTGGAGTTTAATTAGATCCCATTTGTGTATTTTGTCTTTTGTTGCCATTGCTTTGGGTGTTTTAGCCATGAAGTCCTTGCCTATGCCTATGTCCTGAATGGCCAAACCCTTTTTAAAAAACTTTTATTTTAAGTTCAGGGGTACATGTACAGGTTTGTTACATAGGTAAACTTCTGTCATGGGGTTTGTTGTACAGATTGTTTCATCACCCAGGTATTAAGCCTGGTATCCATTAGTTATTTTTCCTAATTTTCTCCCTCCTCCTACCTTCCACCCTCTGCTGGGCTCCAGTGTGTGTTGTTCCCCTCTATGTGTCCATGTGGTCTCATCATTTATCTACCACTTATAAGTGAGAACATGTGGTATTTGGTTTTCTCTTCCTGCATTAGTTTGCTAAGGATAATGGCTTCCAGCTTCATCTATGTCCCTGCAAAAGGACATGATCTTGTTCTTTTTTATGGCTATATAGTGTTCCATGATGTATATGTGCCACATTTTCTTTATCCAGTCTATAATTGATAGGCATTTATGTTGATTCAATTTTTTTTGTTTTTGCAATTGTAGATAGTACTTCAATGAACATACTCATGCAAGTGTTTTCATAATATAATGATTTATATTCCTTTGGGTATATACCCAGTAATGGGATTGCTGGGTTGAATGGTATTTATGTCTTTTGGTCTTTGAGGAATCATCACACTGTCTTCCACAATGGTTGAACCAATTTACACCAACAGTGTGTAAGTGGTCCTTTTTCTCCACTACCTCACCAGCATCTGTTATTGTTTTCAACTTTTTAATGATAGCCATCCTGACTTGCGTGAGATAGTATCTCATTGTGGTTTTGATTTGCATTTTTCTAATGATCAGTGATGTTGAGCTTTTCTTCATATGCTTGTTGGCCACATCTATGTCTTCTTTTGAAAAGTGTCTGTTCATGTCCTTTGCCCATTTTTTAATGGGGTTGTTTTAATCTTCTAAATTTGTTTAAGTTCCTTATCGATACTGGATATTAGACCTTTGTCAGATGCATAGTTTGAAAAAATTTCCTCCCATTCTATCAGTTGCCTTTTTACTCTGTTGATAGTTTCCTTTGCTGTGCAGAAGCTGTTTAGTTTAATTAGATTCCATTTGTCAATTTTTGCTTTTGATGCGATTGCTTTTGGTGTCTTCATCATGAAATCTTTGCCTGTGCCTATGTTCTGAATGGCATTGTCTAGATTGTCTTCCAGGGTTTTTTTTTTTTTATTATTGCATTTTAGGTTTTGGGGTACATGTGAAGAACATGCAAGATTTTTGCATAGGTACACACAAGGCAGTGTGATTTGCTGCCTTCCTCCCCATCACCTATATCTGGCATTTCTCCCCATGCTATCTCTCCCCAACTCCCCACCCCCTGCTGTCCCTCCCCTATTTCCCTCCAACAGACCCTAGTGTGTGATGCTCCCCTCCCTGTGTCCATGTGTTCTCATTGTTCAACACCCACCTATGAGTGAGAACATGCAATGTTTGATTTTCTGTTCTTGCATCAGTTTGCTGAGAATAATGGTTTCCAGGTTCATCCATGTTCCTACAAAGGACACGAACTCATCATTTTTTATGGCTGCATAGTATTCCAGTCTTCCAGGGTTTTAATAGTTTTGGGTTTTACATTTAAGTCTTTACAGTATCTTGAGTTAATTTTTGTATATGGTGTAAGGAAGGGGTCCAGATGCAATCTTCTGCATATGGCTAGCCAGTTATTCCAGCACCATTTGTTTAATAGGGGATCTGTTCTCCATTGCTTGTTTTTGTATTTCTGGATTCTCTATTCTGTTCCATTGGTTCTGTGTCTATTTTTTATTTTTATAAATTTATTTTTATTTATTTATTACCAGTACCATGTTGTTTTGGTTGCTGTAGCCCTGTAGTATAGTTTGAAGTCAGGTAATGTGATGCCTCCAGCTTTGTTCTTTTTGCTTAGGATTGCCTTGGATATTAGGGCTCTTTTTTGGTTCAATATGACCTTTAAAATAGTTTTTTCTAGTTCTATGAAGAATTTCAATGGTGGTTTAATGGGTATAGCTTTGAATCTATAAATTGATTTGGGCAGTATGGCCATTTTCATGACACTGATTCTTCCTGTACATGAGCATGGAATGTTTTTCCATTTGTTTATGTTATCTCTGATTTCCTGGAGCAGTAGTTTATAGTTCTCCTTATAGATATTTTTCACTTCCCTGGTTAGCTGTATTCCCAGGTATTTTATTCTTTTTCTGGCAGTTTTGAATGGGAATTTGTACCTGATTTGGCTCTGGGCTTGACTGTTGTTAATGTATAGGAATTCCATTAATTTTTGCAGATTGATTTTGTATCCTGAGACTTTGCTGAAGTTGTTTATCAGCAAGAAGCTTTTGGGCTGAGACAATGGAGTCTTCTAGATATAGGATCATGACATCTGGAAACAAAGATGATTTGACTTCCTCTCTTCCTATTTTGATGGTCTTTATTTCTTTCTCTTGCCTGATTGCCCTGGCCAGAATATTCAATACTATGTTGAATAGAAGTAGTGAGAGAGGGCATATTTGTCTTATGCCAGTTTTCAAGAGGAATGCTTCCAGCTTTTGCCCATTCAATATGATGTTGGCTGTGGGCTTGTCATAGATGGCTTTTATTATTTTGAGATATGTTCCTTCAATACCTAGTTTATTGAACTTTTTCTTTTTTAACATGAATGGATGTTGAACTTTATTGAGGTCCTTTTCTGCATCTATTGAAGTAATCATGTGGTTTTTGTTTTAGTTCTGTTTACGTGATGAATCATATATATTGATTTGCATATGCTGAGTCAATTTTGCATCCCAGGGATAAAGTATACTTGATCATGTTGGATAAGCTTTTTGAGGTGTTGCTAGATTAAGTTTGCAAGTATTTTGTTGAGGATTTTTGCATCAGTTCATCAAGGATATTGGCCTGAAGTATTCCTTTTTTGTTGTATGTCTGTCAGGTGTCAGAGGACAATGCTGGGCTCATAGAATAAATTAGGGAGGAGTCCCTCCTCTTCATTTTTTTTTTGGAATAATTTCAGTAGGAATGGTACCAGGTCTTCTTTATACATCTAGTAGAATTCAGCTATGAATACATATGGTCCTGGGCTTTTTTTGCTTGGTAGGCTATTAATTACTGCCTCCATTTCAGAGCTCCTTATTGGTCTGTTCAGGGATTCAGTTTCTTCTGGCTTAGTCTTTGGAGGGTGTATATTTCTAGGAATTTGTCGATTTCTTCTACATATTCTAGTTTGTATGCATAGAAGTGTTCATAATATTTCCTGATGGTTATTTGTATATCTATGGGTTCAGTGGTAATATTCCCCTCATCATTTCTGATTGTGTTTATTTGAATCTTCTCTCTTTTCTTCTTTATTCATCTAGCTAGTGGTATATCTATTTAATTAACTTTTTCACAAAACCAGCTCCTGGATTTGTAGATCTTTTCAATGCTTTTGTGTCTCTGTCTCCTTCAGTTCAGCCCTGAATTTGGTTATTTCTTGTCTTTTGCTCGCTTTGGGATTTGTTTGCTCTGGTTCTCTAGTTTCTTAGTTGTGAAGCTAGGTTGCTAACTTGAGATCTTTCTAACTTTCTGATGTGGGCAGGCATTTAGTGCTATAAATTTCCCTTTTAACACTGCCTAAGCTTTGTCCCTGAAATTCTGGTATATTGCATCTTTTATTCTCATTAGTTTCAAAAAACTTCTTGATTTCTGCCTTAATTTAATTATTTACTCAAGTCATTCAGGAGCAGGTGATTCACTTTCCATGGAATTGTATGGTTTTGAGTGAATTTCTTAGTCTTGATCTCTAATTTGATTGCACTGTGGTCCGGGAGACTCTTTGTGATGATTTCAGTTCTTTTGCATTTGCTGAGGAGTGTTTTAATTCCAATTATGTGATCAATTTTAGAGTATGTGTTATGTGGTAATGAGAAGAATGTATATTCTGTTGTTTTTCACTGGACAGTTTTGTATATATCTATCAGGTCCATTTGATCCAGTGCTGAGTTCAGGTCCTGAATATATTTGTTAATTTTCCGTCTTGATGATCTGTCTAATATTGTCAGTGGGGTGTTAAAGCCTCCCACAATTATTGTGTGGGAGTCTAAGTCTCTTTGAAGGTCTGTAAGAACATGATTATGGGTGTTCCTATGTTGGGCGCGTATATATTTAGGACTGTTAGATTTTCTTGTTGAATTGAACCCTTTACCATTATGTAATACCCTTCTTTGTGTTTTTCGATTTTTGTTCATTTAAAGTTTGTTTTGTCAGAAACCAGGATTGGAATCCTGCTTTTTTCTAATTTCCATTTGCTTGGTATATTTTTCTCCATCCTCTTATTTTGAGCCTATCTCATTGCATGTGAGATGAATCTCTTGAAGACAGCATACCGATGGGTCTTGGCTCTTTATCTAGCTTGCCACTCTGTGTCTTCTCATTGGTACATTTAGCCTATTTACATTTAAAATTAATGTTGATATGTGTGGATTTGATCCTGTCATCATAATGCTAGCTGGTTGTTTTGCAGACTTGTTTATGTGTTACTGATTTGTGCACTTCAGTGTGTTTTTGGAGTAGCTGGTCGTTCCTTTCCACATTTAATGCTTCTTTCAGGAGCTCTTGTAAGGCAGGTCTGGTAGTAACTAATTCCTTTAGCATTTGCTTGTCTGCAAAGAATCTTATTTTTTCCTTCAGTTATGAAACTTAGTTTGGCCAGATACAAAATTCTGGGTTGGAATTTCTTTTCTTTAAGAACATTGAATATGGGCCTCCAATCACTTCTGGCTTGTAGGGTTTCAGCTGAGAGGTCTGCTGTTAGTCTGATGGGGTTCCCTTTGTGACCTGGCCTTTCTCTCTAGCTGCCTTTAACATTTTTCTTTCATTTTGACCTTAGAGAATCTGATTATTATGTGTCTTGGGGATGATCTTATTCTGGAGTATCTTACTGGGGTTCTCTGCATTTCCTGAACTTGAATGTTGGCCTCTCTGGCTAGGATGGGGAAGTTCCCATCGATGATATCTTGAAATACTTTTTCCAAGTTAGTTCCATTATCTTCCATCTTTTTCAGGTACACTGATGAATTGTAGATGTGGTATCTACATAATCCTATATTTCTCAGAGGTTTTGTTTATTCATTCATTTTTATACTTTTTTCTCTATTCTTGTCTACTTGTCTTATTTTGGAAAGGTATTCTTCAAGCTTGGAAATTCTTTCGTTCACTTGATCTATTCTGTTATTATACTTGTGATTACATAATGAAATTTTTGGTGGCAGGAGTGGTGTCTCATGCCTGTAATCCCTGCACTTTGGGAGGCTGAGGTGGTTGGATGATTTGAGGTCAGGAGTTTGAGACCAGCATGGCTAATGTGGTAAAACCCTACCTCTACTAAAAATACAAAACAAAACAACAACAACAAAAAACCATATCTGGGTGTGGTGGCACATGCCTATAATCCCAGCTACTTGGAAGGCTGAGGCAGAAGAATTGCTTGAACCTGGGAGATGAAGGTTGCAGTGAGCCAGGATCATGCCACTGCACTCCAGTGTGGGTGAGTTGAGACTCCTTCTCAAAAACAAAAAAACAAATTTTTGTAATGTGTTTTCAGCTCTATCAAGTCAGTTACATTTTTCTGTATTCTAGCTATTTTATCTGTAAGCTTTAGCAATGTTTTATTATAATTTTTAGTTTCTTTGCATTTTGTGACAACATACTCCTGTACTTCTGTGAACTTCATTCCTATCCATATTCTGAATTCTGCTTCTATCATTTCAGCCATCTCAGCCTCAGCCTGGTACTGAACCCTGGTCAGAAAGGTAATGTTGTCCTTTGGAGGAATGAAGGTACTCTGGCTTAAGTTTTCGATATTCTTGTGCTGATTCTGTCTCATCTTTGTGGGCTTATCTACCTTCAATCTTTGAGGTTGCTGACATTCGGATTTTTTTCTTTTATTCTATTTGATGACCTTGAGGGTTTGATTGTGGTATAAAGTAGATTCAGTCAACTGGCTTTGTATCTGGAAGATTTTGGGGGGCTATGATTCAGCTCTCAACTCCTGGACTATATGCTGTAACTTTGGATGACCTGTATTGGGCTCCAACTTTGTTCTCTGGTTCCTTGAGGTTTGGAGTCTACTTTGCTGGGGAGACCAAGGTATGGCAGCTGCAGCCGAGTACTAGTGAATTCAGGGGTGTCTGCCTCCCTGTAGGCATTCACTATGCCAGTGGAGGCAAGGCATTTTGAGGGGAACAGGAGGCTTCTGCTATAGACTCTGTATGCTTTTGCACTGGAGGTGGTGTTGGTTTGGGGGTGGTGTTGGTTTGGAGAGGTGGTGTTGGTTTGGGAAGTGGTGTTGGTTTGGGGTGTTGATTTGGGGATGGTGTTGGTTTGGTTTGAGGCTCCTGCTATAGACTCTGTGTACTTTTGCACTGGAGGTAGTGTTGGTTTGAGGCACTGTCCAGTGCAGGTCTGAGTGCCTTCTTGGTATCCCACAAGCAGGAGGGATTGCTTAGGGTGTAGGAAGATCCTCTGCTCTCCATGCAGCATTACTGCAAGAGTGAGGCACTGGCAGTGGCAAGGCTTGCTGGCTGTATGCTGCTAAGGTTCTGTCTGCAATGGTGGTTGGCGGGGGTTGAGGGGCATACTTCACTCCTGTATGCTGGTGGGGCAAGTAAAACAAAACCCACTTGTGCAGACATGTGCCTGCAAAGTGATGTGGGGAGTTGCCATGGGCTCAGGGGAAGCTGCATTATGGGGAGTGAATACCCGGTCTGGTGCGTGGCAGTAGAGGCTGTCTTGCTGGAGTTCTCCACTGATCAGACATGGCCCACTGGTGCAGAAGCTGTTCTGTGGTACCCCACAGCATGCAAGATGGCCCTGAAAGTAGGCATGGCCAGGCTGGGGCCCTGGAAGAGGCCAGCAGACCAAGAAGTACTCAGGTTGGACCAGCCCTGTCCGATGTGCAAGACCACTCTGCAGAGATCAGGTCTGAAAATTCCCCTAGGGGCCAAGTCTCTTATGGGAGCAAGTGAAACCTAGAGGGATGGCCATCCCTCTCCATGCTCTGCTATAGCCGTTCCTGCACTAAACCCTGTGGGCTCCATCCACATCAGCTGGCTTGCTGCTCTACCACTTTGCTTGTTTCCTGGGGGCTCCACCCCAGAGAGATATGGGTCAGTAATCACCCAGTGCAATCAGCCCAGGATGGAGAGTCTGTGCTGTGGGCCCAAGCCAGGGGCTCCCTGTCTGGTGGCAAGCAGTTAGGTGTAGGGTGGGATGTGTGGGAGATGGACTGGCCTCCTCTCCTTGGGTCAACTGCTGCTTATTGGAGGTGTGGATAAGGCACTTAGGGTCCTTGCTCCTTTGTTAGTCCAAGGGTAGCAAGGACAGTTCCACTGCCAAGGTAGTGGCGGAGAGGCTTTCAGTTGCCTCTGGAGGCTCTGTCTAGGGAATTGCTGAGTTGCTATTGGCTGATAGCTCTGGTGGGGTGTGGCTATAGGTCCAGGCCTGGAAGACCTGCTCATTGAGGAGATATGGGAGTGGGCACCCACATAACAGTCTTTCCACTTTCCCATAGACCTGCTGTAGTGTGCTGGGGGCTTGCTCCAGTCCCTAGTCCCTTTAGATTTTCCAGTACCTGGAGGTATCACCAGTGAAAGCTGTGAAACAGCAAAGATGGCAGCCTTCCCCTCTCTCTGGGAGCTCTGTCCCTGGGAGATACAGGCCTCTTGCTGGCCCGAACACATCTGTAGGACATGGCTGAAGAAACTAGTCGGGAGACCTCACCCAATCGGGGGAATGGGATCAGGAACTTGCTTTCAAAGGTATTCTGGCCCCATTGTCGAAGAGCAGTTGTGCCATGCTAGGGGTATGCTTTAGCCCAGAGTTGCCTCAGACACCCTGAAGCCCAAAGACTGGAATGGCTAAGTTGCTCAAATATCAAAGATGGTGGCCTGCTCCTCTCCCTGGGACCTTTGCTGAAACCTCTGTCAGTCAGAGAACACCAGTTGGTGTAGCCAGAGACCTCCAGTTGGGAGGCTGTACCCCGTTGATGAGGACCGGGATTGGGACCTGCTAAAAAAAGCAGTTTGGTCACATTTTTCTAGGGCAGCTGTTCTGTGCTGGGGTACCCCTTCCACTCCTGGTCAGTTTAAGCTCTCCAAAGCCTGAAGGCTGGAATAGCCAAGTTGCCCAAACAGCAAAGATGGCAGCCTGCCACTCCCTCTGGGAGCTCTGTCCTAGGGAGTTTTCAAATCTCTGTCAGCTGGAGAACACTGGCAGGTTTGGCTGGAGGCCCCAGTTGAGGGGTCCCACCTGGTGAGGATAAATGGGATCAGGGACCTACTTAAAGAAGCAGTCTGGCCACATTTTGATAGAGCAGCTGTGCTGTGCTGGGGGAATCCCTTTTGCCCTTGGTTAGTTTGGACTCTCCAAAGCCCAAATTCCATAATGGCTAAGTTGTCCAAACAGCAGAGATGGCAGCCTGTCCCTCTTCCTGGGAGCTTTGTACCTGGGATGCACAGTGTTGCTACTGGTGACTAGCTAGAACTCCAAGCCAGTGTGTCTATCCCGTGAGGCGCTGCAGAAGTGAGGCCTGTAGACCTTGTCTGCTGATGTCTCTGGATTCAGCCTCTTTCCTGGGGTATGTATGGGAGTCTAACCTCCTGGGGTATCTGTGGGGTCTAACCTCCAGCTTGGCTAGAGTTGCAGCTACTTTTGCCTAGACACCCAGTAAACTGGAGTATCTAAAGCTCTTGGATCTCCGTGCATGCCTGAGCGGCTGCTCTGCTGACACTCCACATAGCTGTGCGTGTCACACTGAAGGCCCCGATGGAGTAGTTCAGAAGTGATCTCCTGACCTGAGGGTTGCAAAGATCTGTGAGAGCAGTGTGGATTCCCAGGGCTGCACATTCACTCACCACTTCTCTGGGAAAGAGAGCTTCACTTTACTCCTTGTCTCTCCCTGGTGGGCTGTCTTCCTGCCTTGATTTTCTCTGTTCTCTGTGGGTTAAGTTGTTTCCTTGATTAGTTCTAATGCGAATACCTTAATGTTTCAGTTGAAGGTGCTGTATTTACTCACCCCTTTTGTTCCTCCCTGTGAGAGTCACACACATTAGCTGCTTCTAGTTGGCCATCTTGGCCACTCCCACCCTAATCTTTTCTAGCACAAAATAAATTAATAACACGTTGATCTACCTCTTCTCTCTCTTTAAATGTATTTAATAATTCTGAAAATTTTTTTTACATTTCTTTACATTGTTAAGCTGTTTTATTTTTAAAAATTGTCGATCTAGCTCTTCCTGGATTACTTTTATATAAGGACCATATTTCAAGAAATAAATACAATTCACATTCAAATGCAAAAGAATCTATGGGAAAAAATTCAGAGGACAGGATAAAAGTACTCGGAAACAATGCCAGGAGAAGGCATTCATCACATAATATCACTGATAAGAGTATCTCGAAAATTCTTCTTGCTCTGTTAATTGTTACCAAATATGGAAAGTGAACAAAACAATATTAGTATTAGAAGAAAAATCTAAAAATAATGACCTTTCTGAGTGAAGACTGCTTTGTTCATAGTTACTCTTTTTGGGATACAGTTCTATGTTGCTTTACTCAGTTTATCAAATAGCCATTCAGCAAATATTTATTGAGTGTCTGTTATGTCACAGGCACCCTTTCAGGTCCTTAAAATACATGAGTGACAAAGAGTAAAAGATTCCTGTTGATGGCACTAACATTCCAGCAGGGCTAGCAATTCCTGTTGTAAAGTTAATCACACTACAGAAATGTGAAATAATATTGATGCTGTAAGGAGAGAAAAAATCAAATAAGTGAAATAAAAAAGAAATGTGAAATAACACTTAAAATAAAAGAGGCTATATTTTATTGAATATGCTCCAAGTTTTATACTATATCATAAAACACACAAGATCTGGCTTTTAAGAAATCAATGTCCTCATCATATAAAAACATATAAAAAAGTTTTTGTTATATAAATGAATCAATTATAAAACCACTATCTGAATAATCATAAACTAATTACAAAGTGATTGCTCATCTCAGAAAAATCTTGGCAGAGTTAAAATAAAAGTTTCAAAATACAAAACTTAGTACCAAAATTAAGGTGGTGTTAGGTTTCTAATTTTGCTATTCATATGCTAAATGAATACTCAAAATTCAGTAGCTAATACTAGCTAGGGTTCTAAAGAAGACATAGTTAAAATGAAAGTTTAAAAAAGAATCATAAATTTCAGTATCACCATGATGACAATTTTAGGATTTTAATTTTGACGCCCTAGTCTCAAATTTGTATTTGATGTGGTTATATAGCTAGGCAGTACTGAAGTGGAAGTTTCAAAACAAATTAAAATCAAAAGTTAAGAAAAAAATATGAAGGCAATTTTAGGGTGTTTAATTTGGCACTGTAGTTTTAAAATCGTACCTGAAATTTGACAGCAAAGTATCAGATTCATTTATATAACAATGTGACTGATCTTTATGTGTGGTTTGTGAAACACTTATGCAGTGTCACTTCAGAAAACTGCCGTGATCGACTTGAATTGATTAAGGATACCCATTCCTTTCCTTGGCATGATACAAATAAATCACTAAAGTATAATAGTAACAGTGATAAATATAAGTGATAAACCATCATATTACTATGAAACTCTTACAGATTGATTATGGTATAATAAAATTTAGCATTTTCATATTTTTGAAAATGAACTTGTTTCTCTAACTGGCTTAATTTGGGACAGTTTGAACATCAAAAAGAATGACGATGCAATGTAAACCATACCAAAATTAAAAAAAAAAAATCCAAGGGGTGGTAGTGAAAGTTTTCTTTCTAGAAGAATAGCAGCTAATATACATAGAGTGAATCTTAGAATTAGAAAATCACCATATTTTGATTCCCCTCCCCAAGGGGTGACAAAACCATTGGTAGACAGTGGTTGGGAAACAGAATAGTCTCAGGATATCACTCTATAGATTTATTTATTAATTAAAGTGATAAAATGTGCTTTGAGAGAGAGAAAGCTGTTACCATCTTTACTAAATAGGAGAGCCTGACCATGTCTGAAATTTATCTAAATGGGATTCCTGATGAAATGTTTATTCTGAATCTAATCACACAGAGACTTGTCCAACAATTCCAGATTTTTTTTTTTATTTTCTGCAGGACTATTTGCCAGGACATTTCAAAAGATTCCAAGAGAGAATATTGGTGTCCATGCTATGATGATTCCTCACCTCTTCCCATCTGTTCTCTGACCTAGCCTGCATGACTCTTTCTGTGGCAGTTAGGGTGTGGTATGTACCACTGAGGCCCACACCTATTGCTGTATGTGTTGTTTGGGAAATTATCATCTTCCAGGGCTGTGTGATAAAAGAAGAGCCACAGGGAAATGTCTCTTCCAAATTTAATCTTTACATTATTAGAAAATATTTTAATGACCTGTTTTCAGATATTTTCTTATAATTTTCCATTTTCACGTATTTATTCTGACACCTTACTTTATCTTGTATTTGTAATCACTAAGGTGTTAATATTATAATATTAATATTACATGATTTAAATTAGGAAAAATGTGTTTTCTATTACAAATGAATAGTGGATAATTTAAGTATAGAAAGTAATATTTTCTATATAGGGCCATTTCATTCTCTGTAATCTCCTGAATTCTAATTCCCACTGTAGTGAGCTATTACTTTAGAAATCAGTTTTCTTAAAATCAATTTTTCAGTCTATTTTTCTAGATCTAAAGACATAAAGCTAAAAGTTCTTCTTGAAAAGAAGCACATTTCAGTTACGTTTATAACTTGAAATAAACGTCAAAACTCCCATCATACTGAAAAACAGAAGGGAGATGTCTTTTCTTGAGGAGAGGCTTCTCTGCAGTTAAACAGTTCATCACATGTTTGGAGTACACAGACAATACACTTCTTTTTTAGTGTAGAATTCTTTTTGCTTGTAGAATTATCATTGGTATGGAGGTTATACAGGGGAAGTAGTGGAAAACATAGCCAATACCAGGAATCCTAGGAAGTGTCTAAACTTCATCTTTTCTGTTGCTCCTTTGTTGTTAGCAGGTGACTGTGGAAGAGGTTGGGCTAGGAAGAGATTGCTTCTTTTACTGTATTTAGTTCATACTTCCGATCCGGGTATTTGGCAATAAATGACTCATTCTCTTTGTTTGTCATAGTGTTGAAAAATTTTCCCATATGCCAGAGACAAAATATTACAATGAAACAATGTGAAATTGTAAAAAGTACAAAAAGATGAGGTATGGACATAGTGAATCAAAGTTCAGCCCTTTAAAACTATTGGCAGGGTAGATTTTACATAGGCTTCAATTAAGTAGACCTGAATGTAAATTCTAGCTCTGCAGCTTACTAGGTAAGTGACTTTAGTCAAGTGATTTAATCTCTTTAAGATTTAGTTTCCTTATAATGGGATATAATAATACAATTTTTCTTATGAGGTATTAGTTGAAATAGTATAAGTACATTGTAGCATACAGTGATCCCCTAATAAATGTAGGTTATCATTGATACATTGCTAGGATAATAAAAATACACCAGGGAACAAATGATATAACTGTCTTATTGATAACAGGGGATGGATTCTTGTGGACAAAAAATTTAGAATTGAATTTTCAAGGGGTTATCTCTTTCACCAGGTGTAATTAGGTTTGCTGTTATGGTAACAAATAATATGTCTGCTTATCTTCTTAAACCAGCATCATGGAACATTAGTTAATAAACAGAATTCAATGTGTTTGTGAGGCATTTTATATTTTATGGAATCATTTGTATTATCACCTTCACAATGCTTGCCACGTTCTCAGACCACCTATTATGTTATTTTCTTAACATTTTTCTTAAAATTCACTTATCTTTTTAAAAACTTCATTGAAGTCTCACTTAAGCACATAATTTGTAAAATCATGGGTTTGTTGTGCAAGTTATGTTTTTCTAATGCACTTTAAAACAAATACTTTAAAAGAGTTAAGCCTATAGTCCATATACCACCCGTAATCATCTCAAGTACTTCCAGTGAGATGTTACTGCACTTTGGAAAACACTAACATACATTATCCTCCTTAGTTTTTATAATAGTTAAATGAGTTGAATAAAGAAGGCATAACTATCCCCATTTTAAAGATGAGAAAAGCAGGCTCATGGATAAAATATCATAGTAAATTGCCAGAACTGGTCCTGATACTCATGCTTTCTTTAGATCAACCCAATGCTCTTTTACCGTAATTACTACCAACTTCTTTCAGGAAACTTAGAGCTAAAAGTAAAGTAAAATTTCGTATATTTAGACCTGACTATTTTGTGGTAACTTGAATGTAGGTCAATCTGAAAAAAAAAAAAAAAGAGGAAACAAAGAAACTGAGAGCAGATTACCAAGTTGTGGTAGGTTAGCCTAGGTTAGCCTAAGATAGCTGCTGGTTATCTTAGCCTTCTAGTATTCACAGCTTTGTGTAATCCCCTCCACTTGAGTAGCTTGCTCCTACCAATAGAATACAGCAGTAGAGTAGATGTCACCTCTCTGATAAGTTTGCAGAAGACTGTGACCTCTGTCTTGCCAGAGTACTTCCTCTCTTGCTGGTTTTGATGAAGTGGGCTGCCATAGGAGAGAGACTCACATGGCAGGGACCTGAGGGCAGCCTCTGGCCAACAGAAAGCAGTAAACATATGCCCTTAGTTCAACATCCCTCAAGGAAATGAATCCTACCAACAGTCAGGTGTGTTAGCTGGGAAGCAAATGTTTCCCTAAGGGAGCCCTCTCCTTATTCATACTTTGTATCCACAATGCCCTACCTAGGGCTTCCTGTCTAAGAGGTACATCTGTAGAAGATGCTCAACAAAAGCATGGCTGTTGGTATTATTGAATCACTGTGGAGTTATTCATTGTTGTCTATGCCATTTTGAGTTTCCATTTTTTTTATTTATGGGAGTGTCTTTTCTTTTAAAGAGCTTTGTATACTCTTTTTCTCTCTCTCTCTTTTCCTCCACAGGCAATTTATAGCACTGACCTGTCATCAATACCACTTGCTGTCTTGGATGTGGAGATAATTTTTCCTGCCGGGATTCCCTCTACAAAATTAAAAATACTGGGCACTAGGAAATAATATTCATGCTTTAAATTGTCTTTTCTATTTATTACACCAGGGGTCTCCAGCCCTTAGGCCACAGACTATAGCCTTTGTGTAGTGAATAGAAAAGACAACTTAAAGCATGAATATTATTTCCTTGTGCCCAGTGTTTTTAATTTTGTACTGGTCCGTGGCCTGTTAGAAACCAGGCTGCACAGCAGAAGGTGAGTAGCAGGTGAGCAAGCATTACTGCTTGAGTTCCACCTCCTGTCAGATCAGCAGTGGCGTTAGATTCTCATAGGAGCACAAACCCTATTGTGAACTGCATACATAAGGGATCTGCATTGTGTGCACCTTATGAGAATCTAACTAATGGCTGATGATCTGAGGTGGAACAGTTTCAACCCAGCCCTCTCCTCCTCACCATCCCCCCATCCCCCGCAGAAAAATTGACTTCCACAAAACCGGTTCCTGGTGCCAAAAAGATTGGGGACCACTGCTGCACTACACTACCTAAAAGATTTTCACTTTCACAGTGTTGCTTGCTTCTGTTTTACATGTACAAGTAGCTAAAGCTAGCCTTCTGGTAAATGGAGGGGTAGAGCAGGTGGTGGGGGAGGAGTACATACGGACAAATTTGAATCACAGTTTCCTCACTGTATGCCAGCAAAATTTAATAATAGCACCTAAACATACACATGTATATGTAAATGAGTCATACTATAAAGACTTTTAACAAGTGCTGGCAAGTCAGATGGCAGACTTACCCCGAAACCTACCACTCCAATAAAAACCTCGTAATTAAAAACAAGGCTGTCCATAAAGTGTAACATATAATAACAATTATTTGCAACTGGTACAAGGCTAAATTTGAAAGTTAAAAGTTATCTTTCTCAGATAAAAATGCTTTTCCTATACAGTATGCAGATTATCATCCATACTTTGAGTAGTGAGATGCCACTTGCTCCAGCAATCAACACCTGCTGCCTTTGGTCCAAGAAGAGACTGAGGTGATACAGTTTCACCTGTTTTATAAGAACAACACTGGTGTTTGCCATCTATTGACAGAGTGCCTACTATGTGCCAGATGCTTTGTTGGCAGTGAATGTGCTTTCTCATTCCATTTTCTTTACACTCAGTGAACAACCAACTACATTTATATTGCACTGAGGCTTAAAGTGGTTTACTGACTTGCCTAAGATTATACAAGTAGTAGGTGGCCAAAGCAGGGTTTGAACCCAAGTATGCTTGATTCCCCAAACCATGCTTTTTAAAAACTCAAAGATGTAACTTTGATAAAAGACATGAAGTTAATGAATATGTGAAAGCTGGTGAATAGCTACAGTGTGGCCTTAGGCCAGATCCTGTTGAACATGTGTTAGGATAGATAAGTGAAGGTTCTTCTCTATTGCTACCTGGTTCTCAATGGGTTATTACCTGATGTGCTTTCCACATTAAAATTCTATTATTTTGGCCTATAAATTCACCCACCCAGGCTTGACTAAACAATGAAACCCTGAAACTTGGCATGTCGTTTTTTCAGAGTGCCTCTCTGGTAGGCGGTCAGAATGAAAATGGAATTAAAAGTTTTGTGAAGCTATCGCACTACTTTTTCATTATGTTCCTCCCTGAATTTCTGCCTTAGGTGTCTACTTTGGTGAGATATCCTGGAAGAGATTAAGATGAAAAGAAGCTGAAGTTAGGATTGGGGAAGAGATGAAGCAGTCGATAAAATTCAAATTCTTATATCCTGAAATGCAACTATTCTTTCTCCAACTTGGTTTTTAGGGAGTGAAAGAAAGCTCTGTGTATGAACAGAATGTCTTAGGGTAGCTATTAATAAAAAAATTGATGGCAGTTAACTCCCATTTCTTAGAATTTCATCATTCTTCGAAAGTATTTATCATACTCAATCTTTAAAAAAAAAATCCATAATGACATACTACAGTGTAGAGGTTGGCAAACTTTTCTATAGAGGTCCTGTGAGTAGCTTGTGTTGCTTTTGTTGGCCATAGAGTTTCTGTCACAACTACTCACCTCTGCTGTTGTAGTAAAGACTCAGCCATAGAGAACACATGAATGAATATCTATGTTCCAATAAGACATTTTAAAATAAAATTAGGCAGCAAGACAGATTTGACATAAGGCTCATAATTAGCTGATTTGTGGTATAGTGAAAGGAGTTCAACTAGAGTTTGATTATGGCTCTGCCATTCTTATTGGGTATTTTGGAGAAAGCTATTTAATTTAGATTTGATGTAGTTTTCTTATATGTGAAATGGGGATAGTAAAACATACTTCACAAGACTGTTAGGAAGATTAAGCTATGTAGCTAAATAGAGAAAAATATCTGGCACCTAATAGATGCCTAATAAATGGTGACTATAATGATTATTATCATTACTGTATATTTTAAACATTTCTCTTAGGTATTTTAGGTTGTTTGTTGTCTAATGTATTTAGAGAAAATAAGTGCTGTTGAAGGCAACTGGAACTGTTTTGCTGGCTTGTCACTGAAATTCTAGTTCTTGTTGGTGTTTATTTCATAATTATGAAACTAATTCTTTTGAAAAGAACTTGAAGCAGAGCAACAAGAACTAAGAGAGAACTAATACCATCCTCTCTCAGTTCTTATTGCTCTACTTCAAGTTCTTTCGAAAAGAATTACATATATATGGGTGCATGTGTTTGCTTTATTTCTTTATTTTCCTTGTTGGGTAATCGTGAATATGTTGATTGGTGTCAAATATGGGTCTCACCTATCCCCATGACAATAACCTTCTATTGACTTGAATTCAGACTATCCCTGGTGGCCCTGTAAGTGGGAAAGTCTGGGTGTATCTAGCTTGGTCTGTGGTGCCAGGAAGAGGTGGATGCACCTGTTCTACTTGTGGAACATTGGCACCAATATAGTGGTTGCTTCTCCGAGTATTTGCCTGTGTCTGCTTTGTGAAAGGTCACTGGTTGATTTGAGCTACTGGGCTGTTTATGCCACATCCTGTGCATGCCACACTGGCTTTCTTTCTGTGTTGTTTCTAGAGATAAGTTTGGCTCATAGAAGTCAGACTCTGTGGCTTATCATTACAGATTTTTCTAGAAGGAGAAGAGGCCATGATTACATCTAAGGATCTTGAGTCACTGAAGACATGTAGTGAATTAAAGATAAATTTTTGACTAAAGGGGAAAATTGTATCAATCACAGTGAAGGTGAAGTCACAATACAGGGCCTGGAGTGTTGTCTTAGCCACAGATGTAAGGTCTACAGTTAACAGACAACTTTCAGTTTCTGCTATTGGAAGGGATGGTCAGTCTTTCCCTCTTCTCTTTTCTTGAGCTCCATTTCTCACCTTTGTTTTTCTCTCTTTTCTTATGAAGAATAAAGACAAATGATAGCAGATCTACCTTAGGCTGTTATGGGGCAAGGAATCCATTTAATAACAAAAGCTAAGTCAAAAGTCTCACTTTTCTCCTTTTGAATTGAAATAATCTTGTGCATAGGCTAATTAGATTGGATGGTGTAAACATGAAGATAATGCTTGCAAAGTAGCTACAGAGAAAGAAAAAATCCTGAAACAACCAGTAGTGTTTAGGACCAATAGTATAGGTCTTCACACACTGCACATTTGGATAATACTGTAAGACACAATTTTTTGATAGGTTAAATAGCAAATCTAAGTCCCCCCAAATTATAAAAAAATTGTCATTATAATTCTAGAGGTATAACATAACAATGTGTAAGTTGCATCAAATAACAAAGTTAGTGTATAACCCAAATTATTTCCTCCTGTTTTTTTCACTTCTATGTATATTTTTTTAGTTCCATGCTAGAGGTACCTCATTCTTTTAAAATTATGAGATATTCTATAATTTATTTATATTCTCCTATTAATATATTTTTAGCTTATTAGTTTACTTTAAAAGGTTTATATTTGCTTATGTAATGGCAGAGTTAGGAGTCACATGTCCGTTTAACAGAGTTAGGAGTCACATGTCCATTTAACAAGTGTATTCTTCTGCAACTTTTCTGCCTTCATGCAAATCTTTGAGAATGATCTCTTGAAACAAGGCTAAAATGCCTTTAAAGAGGTATTATAGATGTTCATAACTACTTTGTGTCTATTTCCATGACTTAGCTGCATTAGAAGCCCAGCTCTATAGTGTAACTCGAAATCCACCAGAACTAATACCGTGGTTAGATTCTGGTCAAACAAGTTGCCATTAATTCAGATGTAGAATGGGACTGAAAGGTGGCTCTTCCACACCCTGACATCAATGTACCAATTTGTGCATTCTCTCTCCCCTTCTTCCTTTACTACCCTCATATAATTATTTGTGTACGTGTCTGGCTTCCTCATTACTCTGAGGGCAAGGATCATGCATGCCTTATTCATATTTATATTATTCAAGGCTTCTACTATGGGTTCTACTATGGGGCCTGGCCTAAAGTGGTTGTTTAAGAAGTGTGTGTTAGAGAAATCATACATAAGCTAGAAATTCTCATTTGGATTCCTGTATCTGAACAACTTTCAGCTTCTTCGGTGGGATGAAGAAGAAAAATGGGGTTTAAAGTACATTACTGTTCAGTATTAATGTAGAATTTAATAGCTTTCATGCAAGTGCAGAATCCTCTGTAGTTTCCCAGTATTAATCTCACTTCTATCTGTAGCTATGTCTCAATGCTGGGTGACTCTCGTCTGGCATGTTTCAGCAAGACTCTACCTTGTTTGTGTAATGTACATTGGCTTCTAGTTTCCACAGGAATTGTTTATATGCATTTAATTTTAGCTCTTGGGCTATAACATGTCATTGTTCTTTTTACTTATCTCCTCTTACTTTTGGAAACCGGACAGGCATCTTCAATACTTGCTGTTCCTGTTTGGTGTGCTCTTAGATTAATTTTAGCTTTGCTCTTCAGCTTTCATGATACCTCAGAATATTTTCAGTCATATTTCCTGTATAAGAAAATACAGACTATGTTACTTTGTACTTCCAGAAAGGGAAGTACAGATTGGGGGGCATAATTTAATTCTTTCAGGGAACTCATATTTTGGTGTGAACGGAAATTAAAGCAAGGTATTTGGATTATTTATCTCATTTGATTGTTCTATATTCAATTTAGGGGATAACACATTAAGCTCTTATTCAGTTTTATTTATTACAGTCATAGTGAATCTGGAAAAAAATATATCTGGGGCTTAGTTTTCATATTTAGGGGAAAATGAATACCCTAGAGAATAATAATAAACATTAGATAAAACAATGTTTTCCTAAGAGTAGGCAATGAAAAACTGAAGATACTCAAAGCAGTCTTGCACAAGTGCTTTGAAAAGTCTCTTGCACAATTCTATTTCTTTATAGTGCTTACACAATCATATTTCATAATGGCTTTCTATAAACAATGTTCTTGACAAGGAGCTTAAAGATGCAAAACTAAAGGAAGCACTTTTGGGAGAAAAAACTTTTATATTTGCTTACTTCTACACTACAACAGACATAAAACTATGAACTTTTTCAGTGCAATTTTCATATGTCAGTTCGAGAGGAGACAGGAAATGTGAAACACTGTAGGAGGTATGAGTTTGCCACCTAGAGGAGAGAGCTGAAATTCAACTGTTCTCCAATTTCTTTAGTATAATTCATTAATTTATTTATTTACTCATTTGATTATTCAAAAATAATTATCTGCCAGGCTTAACTATTTTGCCAGTGCATATTTGATAAATCTGTTCAAGATTTATGAGCTCAAAGAAACCACAAACTGTATCTTACTTTAATTGCTCAGCTGCCTCTTTAAAAAATCTTTTAAGAGAGTGTAACACAAATATCTGAACAATTCTAAATATCCATACTTAGGATGGATATTACTTTTAGCTCTTGCACCATAATAAAACTTTATTCTTTTATACTGATTCTGTCTTTTTACCTTTTTAATGTTTAAGAAACAAGTTGGATATGGACAAGATGTAATTTCTTCTGTCAAGGAACTCGTAGGATAATAGGTTAGTGATAGAGACCAACAATGCTGATACATTTTTAATGACAGAGATTATGTCTAGAAAAAAATCTATCATTTGGCAAAGACAAAGTATGCATATGTATTCCTTTGTTTCAATTACTTTAAAGTTAAAAAACAATTATTTATCTCCTTTTGTACTACAAGCAATATCTGGTATAGTGTATACGTAGTAAGTATTTAAGAAATAGTAATTTCATTGTTGACTTGATTATTTTGGAGTGGAACTTAGTCTGGAAGAGATCCTAACATTCATTTATGTGAGAACATTTTCAATTAGGACATGGAAATTTTTTCCTTGTCAATATTTATTTTTAATGGGTTTAGAATTTTAGAAAATGGGTTTAGGGATTTAGAAATTTATTTACTCAATAATTCTAGGGAACAGTACCTTAAAATATTAAAATGACAAAAACTGAAAACCACATCTAATTTGTTAAGGCCAAGAATCATTAAAAAGGGATCCAAGGCTTTAGACTTTGTTGCTCATTGGAACTAGAATCATGAATATCTCACTCAGAGGAAGCAATCTCATCTTAGTGGTTTAATCTCCTGTGAGTTTCCCATGTTCTCTCCCTGCAAGGACCATCTCAAATCCCTCACTAGTCCTGTCTTTATGAAACTGGTATCATTTTTCGTTTAGCTTTTGTCCTTCACCTTCCTGTGGCAACAAGAGTCAATTCTCCATATATAAATAGTCACAATTTTAGCTGTATCTTAATTGTGCAACATCTGTTTACTCTGTGTTTAAACATCTGTGTGGATAGCAGTGTTGTAATATTTTGATTGTAAGCTTCTAGGAGGTAGAGGCCAGAATTATTTTCTCCATTTTTAGAATGAGAAAATACAGATCACCACAATCAAAGTAGAATGGCAGCTTATAGTAGGTATTTGGATAATTTATATAGTCTCTTAAAAAAACAAATTATAGTAAGAAGTGGCTGAGCAGTTAGCTATGGCACACTGCGTGGTTTTTCTGACCTCTTAGCTCCCAAATAAACTTTGCCAAATCTTCAGGCCTTCAACATTTTTTCACCCCATTTGTTATGGGCTGAATTGTGTTTCCCCCAAATTCCATTATTGAAGTCCTAACTCCTAGTGCTTGAGAATGTGACCTTATTTGGAAACAGGGTCATTGCAGATATAATTAGTTAAGATGAACTCTTACTAACATAGGAGAAGCTCCTAATCATGGTGTCCTTATAAAAAGGAGAATTTTGGCCATGGAGACATGCACTGGGAGAATGCTGTCTGAAGACTGGAGTTATGCTGCTACAAGTCACAAAATTAACAGAAGCTAGGGAAGAGACCTTGAATAAATTCTTCCCTGTAGCCTTGAGGGAGAGGATGGGCCTGCCAACTCCTAATCTTAGACATCTAGCTTCCAGAGCTGTGAGACAGTTTCTCTTTTTAGGCCACTCAGTTTGTGGCACTTTGTACAGCAGTCCTAGAAGACTAACCCACCACTCTAACTGTTGATCAAGCTAGATTCTATGATCATGTATTATCTTGTTTATTCCTTATCAGCATTGTTTGGTGTTATTAGTGCCATCTCTATATAAATTAGGAAACGGAGCCTCACGGAAATTAAATGAGAAGTTCAAGGTGTCATGGCTATTTCATTATAGTGCCAGTGTTTGAGCACAAGTCAGTTTGACTCCAAAGCATCATCACTCTCTTCAATTCTAGTTCAATCCAGATGTTCACAAACAACCAGACTGTAGTGGAGATATGGGTGGCAGGTTGAGAAGGAGATCATAACCAACATCAGACTGTCAATGGAGCAGGCTGAGAGAAGTTTCATGAAGCCAAGTAACTGTGCAGGGTATACTAGAGATGGTCAGATTGTTCATATATATGGATTTCCTGTCTTCTGAGGAATGAACTCCTTGATATTCCTGAGTTAGGCCAGTTTAGGCAAGAGTAAACAGAAGGTAAACAAGGCTGGAGACTGTGTGTGCATAAATGCCTCCTTTGCAGCTAGGTGTCTAACATCATGAACAGCCACACTCACATGAATACAGAGATACACAGTTTAAACATTAATGCAACATAAAACTCTCATGCAGTCTGATTTCATCTTATTGACATTTCTGTCAGACAGGGTCAGTATTAGCATCTTAATTATATAAATGAGGAAACTGAAATTTCAACAGGTTCCCTGACTTCCCAGGCCACACAGTAAGCTTTGGTGCCAGAATGTATCTCTAGGCTTTCTCATTTCAAGGTAGTGCTTTCTCAGTTCTTTATACTATTCTCACTGCCTGTAGAATCAGATTTGGTTTCTCTGACTTTTCTTAGTCACTTCTGTGGTTTCATACCACTCCGTCTTTCTCACTAAACAACTGCCTGCAAAAGTAAAAAATCCCATGAATACGGAAAACAAATGTACCAGAAAGTTGATGGTATAAGAGATAAAACTAGGATAAAGAGAAGGTGTGTTGCAAAGTGGTGTCCTTTAATGCAACAGAGAAGTATATTGGAAGAAAAAGAAAAGAGAGAAAAATAGACAATCTGAAGCGGTTAGAAGAGCAAATGCTACAGAAGTACCTGAACAGTCGGTGTGATCCTGAAGAGTTGGATATAACAGCAATGAACAAAAATGAAATGCACTGTGGAAATTGTCTAGCTGTTGAGATCCTACTGTGAGCTATTTTTCGAAGTGAAAACTCCAATCAACTCTAGCTTATTTACAGAGAGGACTTTGCCCCACTGTACCCAGAAAGTTTCTTGACAATATTACACACGCATAGTAACCCTGAGACGATTTTTGTTTACCAGGAAAATATATAAAAGGGAACATTAAACTTAGTCTAGTTCTACTGCATAAACATGTGATAATGTGCATGATGAACTTCTCTTGTAAATGGAAAGAGTTAAGCTCTCTGAATCTACTGCTGAAGGGTGAAAATACTTTCTTAGGGCTTTGAACTTCAGTTGAAATCTTTCTGAAAAAAACACTACAGACTGTATCTTCTTTACATTTGAAGATACTTTACATAAAAAACAAAAGCACTTTGATGTATGTTTTCATCTACTTGAGAAGGAAACTCACACACTCCAAAGCAACTGTTGTCTGTTTTGAGAAAAAAAATTCAGAAATCATCAGAAGCAATAGGGAGTGGCTTTGATTCCTGTTCTTTTATTTATGGGTAGCTAAAGTTCATATTTCTCAATATACTATAATCTCAGTATAATTGGCCAAATTCCATGGTGGATAATTAGATCTAGCTTACCAGGGCAGATTTGGATGGTGAGAGCAGTCACACTGTTCTGGGAATATGTTAACCCAGTTTAGTATGTTTTATATGAATTGACAGACTCACCCCTGTTGCTGAAGGACTAGCCCAGCAGGTTCTATGGGTGAGATCACTGCTAGCTCATTCATTGCTGGGCTTGGTAGGCATAAGAAGCCAAGAAATTAATAAGGTGAATTTGGGCTTCAGAAGTTCTCTTTCCTATTTTCTTTCCCAAACCCTTTCTTCCAGCTGTCTAGGGGCTGAAACATTTATTTATACATTTATTAACTAACTCAACAAATACTGACCATGCTTCAGGTACTAGGCACTAGAAATATAAGAATGAACTGGATATTTTCTGCCTTCAGGGGTCTACGAATAAACAATTATAATACTCAGTGAAAAATATTACAATTCACAAAGCTCAGTAATGCAAATCCTTATTATTTCTGTCTTTAAAAAGCAGAAAGTGAAAAATGCTCTTTAAAAGAGGATGGCATAGAAATGTATTTATGCATTGCAACAGATAAAATTAATAAATGCGTGAAGACTGGTTCATCTGTTTGGTTGTGAGTTAAGAATAAATCCTACCCTCCTTGAAGTATTCAGACTCCACCTTGCCCCACGGCCACCACAGTGGTGCAGTGGAAGCACCATTCCAGGGGGGTCTCCATTCATGCTGTCTTTGGGTGTCTTCAGAGTGTTGTTTCACAAGTACTCAGACCCAACAGTAAGATTTAAAAAATTGTCCATAATATTAACCTTGGCATTATTACATTAAAGAAAGCAAAACAGATATCACTGAATTCGCTTCTTAAAAAAACCTTACATTTCTGCAAAGTTTCTTAAATTCTGACTCTTGTCACACAAGCATACAAGAATGGCTATACTAAAACCCTTCTAATCAATTATATCCATAATATATATGACTGAATGATAAGTTTTCATGACTATGAAATATATACATGTTTGGAGAATCTATTTACAATAGATCATCCTATTAATAGGCTGTCATTGTAACACTGTTTATGCAGTAATTGTAATTCCATCTGTTTTTATTTTTAGCATCTTTCCTCCCAATCCCCCAAATTGTAAGGTGCTATCAGGTGTGTATTTTATTTGGTTTTGATGCTTTAGGTTATCTGTAGTTATAATAGCCATATCAATTATTCATTTAGCAAAAATTTATTGAGTGCTACTCTGTACTTATATTTTTCCAATGTTGTGAAAGATGATTGGCTAAAATTTTTCCACTTTTATTAGTAATTTGGGAGTTTTTTCTTTCTATGGATTTTAGTCACTGGTAAAGGCTGTCTCATACTCATAGGTTTTTCTCTACTAACAAACATGATGTTGAATAAGGTATGAATTATAACTTAAGGCTTTTTCACATTGTCTGCCATGATACGATTTTTTTTTTCCTGTGAAGACTATGTGTCCTCAAGAAATTTATAATCTAGCAGGTGAAAGATTTGCTTCTTTCAAAATGTGACTCTAATTCCCCTACTCCTTACGGTGTGAAAGCGGTTGTTAATGCTTTATTTCATTATTTTCCAAACTGTAGTTATTTATGTACCATCCTCATGATTATGCTATTCACACACTACCTGTACTATTATGCTTCTGAAAATCTACCATGTTTTTAAATTTAATTAAATTTGTTTAATAATAATAATATCTGTTAAATCACTAGGTTGATGTGCTAGTTATAAAATTTTAAATGTACTTTAATATAAACATATTACTACGAAATTATTTCTTTGTCTGTATATATCCAAAATCTTGCCTTTAGTACTACACATATGCTTTGGGAAGGTATACCCGTGATAGTCACCTTCAAGAGTGAATAATGGTATTTATGCAGCCAACAAACACATGAAAAAAAGCTCATCATCACTGGTCATTAAAGAAATGCAAATCAAAACCACATTGAGATACTATCTCACGCCAGTTAGAATGGCATTTTTTCTTAGATTGTTGAATGATTTCCCTCCAAGCCTATTTGTGGATTCACTCAGGGTTTTTCTTTCTTAGTCTTTTTCTATTTTCCAACTTCTCTCCCTTTCTTCAATCCTCATCCTGTCTTCCTTGCCCACTCCTTTACCTCTATCTAGCCCACCTTGGATTTACCAGTAATGGATTGCTGGATCAAATGATATTTCTAGTTCTAGATCCTTGAGGAATCACCA